>JAOEHK010015772.1:0-10562 GCA_025447835.1 Labidoglobus nevermanni | reverse complement strand
ACCCCGCTTAACGCTTTTTCGTTTAACGCTCAGCTGTGCTGGAACGTATCCCGAGCGTAAAGCGGGGCCTTAGTGTACATTTTAATCACCGTCAAAACGAACTTAACCTAAGAGACCTTAACCTAACATTGTGGCCATTATATGGTGCCGAAATAGAAATAAGTCAGGTTTGTTGAAGCAAAATGGCATTGCTGAAACGTTGCAGTTTATTAAGCAAACGCTTAATTTTCAATCCGCATCGGAATTATGGATATATAGTGTTGTGAGTTTTCGTTTATTTCAATGATGACATCATTTTTTAATTTAAATTCCTTGCAGAGTCCCTGAAATCGGAGAAGATTTGCCCGATAACAAGAACCCTTTGGTCCAGCCCGATGGTTTGCCGCAATTCAATAATGTGACAATTGAAACGTGCATGGCAGCAATCGGCCGACAAACGCACGAGTTCGAAGCGGACGTTAAGCGAATGGATTCCGAAATTGCAAAAAAGGGCGACCTCAATCTAATACAAGACGTGATCAATCCTATGGAGATACTAACCACTGCTTTGGACATGACCTGGGGTGTTTCTAAGACGTTGTACTTGGGCAACAGCTCGCTAATGCCAACAAAGTCGTATCTTGCGATTCACGAACGAGCAAAACGATGCCGAGCATCAAAATTCAATGCTCCCAACATTTACCAAGCCGCAGTTGCCAGTCTCCAGGATGATTCATTAACAGACGAGGAAACCAGAGTTGTCCAGAAGTTTATATTAGAAGGCAAGCTGAACGGCTTGTTATTAGACGAGAATTCGAGAGCAAAGTTAACTGAAGTCCTCAATAAGTTGCTCAGCGAAAAGCGCCAATATAAAATGAAATTCGACGCTGTGTCTAACAGATTCAGCCAGAAGATTAATGATCCTCATGTTATGAGCAGCTTTCCACGGGAACTCGCCGAATCCATGTCCGTTACGCCGAATGGCGAAGGGCCTTGGACAGCAACACTCCAGCCGCACATTTACCACCCATTTATGGAGTATTGCCCCGACCGGGAACTACGCTGGAATACATGGAAGGCACACGTTTTCCGAGGATCTGGATATGATGAAAAGGAATACGAGACGTCCAGTTGCCTCCAGGAAATTCGACATCTGCGACGAATCCAAGCGAAACTCTTGGGATACAAAAACTATGCGGAAATGTCCATGGAGACGAAGATGGCTGGAAGCATTGACAATGTGAAACAAGTGCTGGGCACCTTGTTAAGGTATGCCAAACCGGCACAGGACGAAGAGCTGGAGAAGCTCTACGGGTTCGCCAAAGACTCCATGTTCCATGGGAAACGCATCGAATTGTGGGACTATGAGTATTGGAAGCGAAAGCAATGCAAATCGCTGTTTAACTTCGACGAGCAGCTCTTCCAGGAATACTTTCCCTTGGATAAGGCGTTGAGTGGGTTGTTCGCATTGTGCGAAACATTGTACAATGTACAGATGAAACAACGCCAAAATGTGCCCGTTTGGCACAAAGACGTGCGATACTTTGATGTGTTTGAAGCGCACAGTGCTGAACCTATTGCCGGCTTCTACTTCGATCCATACGCACGTTCCGACGACAAGTCCCACATTCGCCAGAACAGCGGCTGGATGGTGGGCATACAGAACCATAGTCGAATTGCGGATGCGAGACCCTTGGCTGCATTGATTTTCAACTTTCGCACGCCGACTGATAACGTTCCCACGCTCCTCGCGCCCAAAGACCTCCAAATTTTGTTCCACCGCTTTGGGCAGATGCTACAGCACCTTCTCAGCCGTACTACCTATTCAGAAGTGTCGGGCCTGTCTAATATCGAATGGGATGCGGTCGAGGTGTCCGGGCACGTGATGGCGATGTGGCTGCAGAATAAAGAGATGATTGACTCAATCAGTGGCCACTACGAAACGCAAGCGAAGCTTCCGGATGAAATGTTTGACGCATTCACTAATGCCCATCGACATTGCGCGGGCACAGACTTATGCAAAGAGTTGTACTTGTCATCGCTGGATCTGGAATTTCATATAGTCAACGACTACTGGTTGAATGTGGTGAAGAGCCTTTGGCCACAGTACCGCAGTTTTCCACTGGACAAACTTGACTCGCATCCCTGCAACTTCTCGCAGATACTCTACGAAGAATGGGGAGCCGCATATTACTCTCAAGTTTGGTCGCGATTGATTGCGGCGGATGTGTACGCTGCATTTCATGAAGAGGGAGGCCACGAGCAGCAGGTTCTAGACGTTGGTAAACGATTTCGGGAAACATTCCTCGCTCTTGGAGGAGGAATGCATGCCCGCCAAGTTTTTAGGAATTTCAGAGGGCGTGATCCGTCACATAAACCGTTCATAGCATATCTAGGCTTAAACTAATATAACAAATATTAGTTGTTGCATAGTTGTGCGAATTGTGCTGTTAATTTGTATTTAATTTGCTATAAGTTTTGTAATTTCCTGTAGTAAACAAGAATATTTCCCTGTATATAAAATTGTTCAATACACTAAGGCACAGTTTCTCAAAGTGGGTGCCGCGAGCATGCCACAGGGGTTTCACAGGGTGCCACGTAACTTTTGATTTCATTACATCTCACTGTGGTACCAATCAAGGTGACTTAAAGGAGCAATATAGAAAAGCAATAGTTTTCAACAAAACCTTATAAAATGTAATTTAAATTGCGTTTGGAGAATTCTACGAAATTCTCGGTACATACGTAAGCAACATGAGAGTATTTGACGGGCTATAAAAAGCCGTTAATCCTTATCCTGTTTCTACTGATGAAGAATTTTTGGTAAGAAAACGAATGAATGAAGATAACCGCTAATTTTAAATTCCCGGAAATGCAAAGCTCGAGAAATCCACAGGTATTCCCCGTGCTTGTCCGTCACTTGGGAGTGAATACTGCCAATTATAACTATACAAGTATTAATAGAAGTAGCGTCACAGGTAACCACAAAGGCCGAACCCTTGGGTATTCCCCGTGCTTATTCTCTGCATCCTGACTTAGCGCATCGAATAAATTTGCAACTCGGTGGGACGTAGGTCCCATCGGATGGTGGGGCCTTGTAGGCATTGCATTATTCTATTTCAATTCTCCCATTTTTCGTGATGGGACCCAGGGTATTCTCTGTGCTTGTCCGTTAGCACTATCTACGAGATTTGGCACATTCCACAATCTTACCATTCTTTGCATGGCAAATAGTGCCCTTTGAGCCTTCCTTACGGTATACTCTAGGTCAGTGTTTCTTAAACTGTGGGTCGCGACCCCATTTGGGGTCGCGGTGGCTAATTTTGGGGTCGCGAAGGTTTCTCGAATACGATGAATATATCTGTCTTTATGTAAGATTGTAAAGGTTTGTTTTATAACAAATTCTATTTTATGATCATTCATAATAATACTAAAAATAGCATCACAAATTTCTTCGACTTCAAATTTTTATATTTAACACCTGGGGTCGCGAAAAAATTGTGGATATTCAATGGGGTCGCGAAGCAATTGTGGATCCCAAATGGGGTCACCATGGAAAAAAGTTTAAGAAACACTGCTCTAGGTGTATGCGGTAGTTCAGTCTGGTGTCAAAGTAGACCCCCAGATATTTGACCTCCTTTCCAATCGTAAGTTTTTCTCCGTACATCCCCAGATCTCCAAGTTGAAACTGCCCCTGGCGAGTTCCCAGTCCGATTTGCTCGGCCTGCTCATTCCTTCTGGAATGATGTCAATGTGGGGAAGAGTTTCAACCGTCGAACCCGGGAAGTGTGATTGCGGCAGTACCTGCAGCGTCTCCCCCCCAGTTTCGGTCATTCCTTCCGATGGCATCATCAGTTAGCCTATCGCTAATTTTAAATTCCCGGAAATGCAAAGCTCGGGAACACACATGCAAAGCTCGGGAACACACATGCAAAGCTCGGGTCACAGGTAACCACAAAGGCCGAACCCTTGGGTGTTCCCCGTGCTTATTTTCTGCATCCTGACTTAGCGCAGGGTATTCCCTGTGCCTGTCCGCTAGCACTATCTACGAGATTTGGCACGTTCTACAATCATTAGCTTTACTCTTACGTAGACCCCCTGCTACTCAAAATCGACCCCTAGGTGTCGATATCGACCACTTTGGACATCGCTGGTCTAGATACTGACACATCTAACAATATCTAATATTTCAGAATTAAATGTTTTCTTATACAATAAATATATTTCAAAAATGTAGAAAACGACATCTGCTTTCCACTTCTGAAATTTCACATACCATCGATGGCCAGTGAAAGAATCAATAAATCATTTGATGATTCGTGTCAACAGAATGTGCGCCCTTGCTACTAAGAACCGTGGACTAGCTCGATAATACAGAGTTTATTTATACCCTATTTTATCTTATCACAAATCATCTTCCAACACAATTGCTTAAACGTTTGATGCATATTGCAATCGTGTTTGCTAACCATGGAACTTCAAGAGAAATTGTCGTCTGGAATTGAGGCAAAACATGAGCCGAAAAGCACTAAACAGTAATTGATTATATGAGCTGGTTATTGCTGCATGGTAGTTGTATCATTCTAATTTCAGAAGCTTCATTAACGTAGTGACCAAGGCGACGTGGGATGAAGGAAGGAACAGGCACCGTTTTCACGGTACCCCTATACACGTGACGACTGGCGAATTCATCCCTTTGCAGGTGCTAATCAATTATTGTGTTTATTGGTTGCTGGTCTTAACATTTCATTCATTCACGCTGCTTGGGAACAATAACATTAGCACGGATCACCTGATTTGAAGCGTAACTCTATCTATCCCAGCCACCCATCACCCATTCCAGCGTTTCAAATGCCTACCCAATATAGTCCAAAATATGTTCCTTTGCAGGTAGGTTCATCACTCCTGCGCAATTCATTCATTTGCAATTGATTGAAACGAGGGATTTGGCCTATTGTAGGAGTACAGAAGTGGATCTCGCATGAGTCCACTTTCCGTTAGAACTGCCCGAGTGCAGGATGCAACATTTCTGAATCAAGACCCAGAAGAATCGGTGGTGAAAATCAGTTCAATGTTTCCAACTGTGTCTGACACTCATATTCGCCTGCTGCTTCGCAAGTATGTGCCCTAAACCATTTTTGCCCGCTTCGCCTTGGTATTGTGGTGCTTATTAACCAGGTATCATAATCGCGAAGCAGTTGTGATAAGTGCACTGCAAGTCGAAAAGCATCCAATAGTTACACCTGGACCATTTGCGACGCCTCCACCTGCTCGAAGCATTCACATTCCGCTTCAGATGACTCCCACGTTTGGGGTTCGAACGATTTCTAGGAATAGCAGTCCCACCTTGCGCACCATGAGCACCAACAGCACGTACACCGGCTCGCCGAGAGTTGGTGATTACAATCGCAATTCGCCAAGGCCGCAATCGTCACCGAAACTTAAACTGAGGTTTACTAACATGTCGCATCTAATTTACCTTTTCGATTTTGCTTTTGCTTGATTTCCACTACCAAATTTGAGCTTTTACAAATATAGTGATAATCGCTCAACTGTTACCTGCAGATATATGAAATCGATATTTCCACAAGCTGAGGAAACCATCATTTTGGACGTATTAGCAAGCAATGATAATAACATTCAAAAAGCGGCGGATAACTTGAAAGAATTGGGTTTCAATCGCAAAGAGTCCAAAGGAACGAAGAAACAAGCTGAAGAACAGCTCAAAAAAGTACAAGAGGAAAACAGGTGCACCGAGAAATATTACAAACCTATCCAACCACTAGAGCCACTGAAACTCAAATCCAACCAGGAAAAAGAAGCTAGTAAATGTTCCATTTGCAATTTTTCATGATTTCCCCCTAATTGTGATATATTGTTAGCAAAATTGAGTCTTCAAAAAGCTTATAGTGATATGCCGGAGCATGTTATTTCAATTGCATTAGAAAGTGTGCATTTTGATGAAGATCGTGCCGACCAAATTCTCAAAATAATGGTTCAGGAAGATAACAAAATGAAAGAAAAGGCAGAGGAGTAAGTGGATTGCTTTAAGATGCAAAATTTACTTGGTTCAACTTTGGCTAGGTGCAACGCTTCCGACGTTGTTGATAATCTTGCGCTTCCTACAAGTGTGGTAACTTCACAGAGCAGACAATCGTTGAAATCCATATTAAAGGAGAAATCAGAAAGTAACATAACTTCATTCAGTCGGTAAGTTTTGTTGTAAGTGGCGATTTTCGGTGTTGCTAAGGAGCTTAATCAATAAATTTCATTTTCTTACCATTGCACTTTAATGTTCCGATAGAGTTATTGAAGAATTCAATATGAGCAGCTATAAATCGCCAAATTTATCTAACACAAAGGGATCTAATCCCAATTACGTGGCTGGAGCCAATGAGAAATTATTGCTGTAAGTATTAGGTGTATAACTTAGTTCTAAAAGGGGCCTGAGCGTGCCAAAAATACTTTTCTGTATCGTAAAGTGTAGATATATATCAAGTAAGTATTGTTTACTAACTTTTCAGTTTTTCACGAGTTTTAATTTTGCTTCATCAACAATGACGAGGTATTTTGTAAAGAAATCAGCATCTCGTTTAATTAGCACAAAAGTGTATCTCAGTGGTGCCCAAACTTTTTTGGCATACCGCCCCCTTTGCAGGAAATACATTACTTACCGCCCTTACTTACGACCTTGGCAACTACTGGGAATACCCGTGGGTCCATCGCCAGACTCTGGAATTCCCCGGGCTTGTCCGTTACGTCATTTGCAGATGTTTTATTCATGGCCACCCGGACCTATCCCGGGTGGCGAGGGGTATGTAAAGTCAACGGATAAGCACGGGGAAACCTGAGTTAGAGGGTCCATTACCGCCCCCCCTAAATCATTGCAGCGTCCACCAAGGGGCAGTAGCGCCCACTTTGAGAATGACTGGTGTATCTAATGGTTATGGCAGTGAATCTGCATTGCCTAGTCAGTCTTACAGAAATTGGTTGGTTAGGGACAAAGAGAGTTTAAAGACGCAGGATAGAAACAATACTCCGTCAAAACTGCTGGGTTTATTCCCTGGCAGAGCGTTACCGTTGACTACCAAGCATCTAAAATGGTAGATGTGGTTGCAATATGCTCCTCTTCGACTTCCCATCCCATCCCAGTAACACAATCCTGCATTCCCTTCCGAAATTAAGAGGAGGATGTAACACCTACACCAACGAAGTTGGTAGAGGGTGAAATAGATATATAATAATAATAATAACAAGGAGGATGTACAATGGGCCCAAATAGTAGGGCCTAAGTGCTACGTGTGTCACACGCGCTCTACCACACCAACCAATCATACTCTGTAAATATTCGTGTCAAATGCAAAAAGAGCTCGGGAAACATTGGATGCAATTTTAAACTGCTGGATAGATCCTAACGCTAAAAATTGGGTCCCATGCGAGTTGAAACAGAGGGATATCGGACGATGATTCTGAAATGCTGATAAACCATATAAAAAAGAAGTCTTTTCTACATCAATTCATTATCTGGGACAAAAGTGAATGTCTTCAGTAAACATACATCTTTAAAACTAAATAACCCTATAATTCGACAACGCCACAACCCCGCAGAAATGTTCTTTGTATTTAGTGGTATATTAAGGGTGTAATGCAGAATAAATCGGTGAAAGCCTAGTCAAACCAGCACCGGAGACTTCAATAGTCAATAATTGCATTTCCAAGAGCATTATATTCTTCATCGCAACACGTTTTCGCATGCCACATTGAAACATCCCAAAGAGGGATAGAGTAGCCGAAACCAATTGGTTAAAAAAATAATTCCAGGAGACGTCTTCTTTTACATTATCATTTTACATGATCAATAATTGTTCAGTTCGAAGCCAGCTATAGCCAAAGAACTGCTAGAATATGCGACTAGAGTCCATAGTGTTTTACTACGACAAAGCCTCCATTTCCGGTTGGAAACATGTTTATAAATAGCTGATGGGACCACTTGGAGTGTAACCCATTCCTTACATTTCCGATTACCAATTGTTTCGATGAAATATTCTTCACGTCCCAAAAATTGGCCGCTTCCTTTGCTAAGAATCCACAAATGACCAGAAAGCTAGGGCAAAGTAATGGCTAGCGATGGGCATTACTTGGAATAATGTATGTCAATTTTTAAATTGAAATAACTGCATTTTCTATAGAAACAAAATACATAAACTAAGTTATATTCCCGATAATAATGCAGAAATGTAAATATCTTGCTATTCTATAATGCTTACCATCTTTTAGGGAGGATTATGTGAAATGGCAAGGACCTAATCCAAAATTTAAGTGTGGCACTAATAGGGCACTTGCCAACGGCCCGAATAAAGAACTCCTTCTAAAAAAAAACTTCAAAATAATGGGGCCTAATCCAGAGCTTCGGAAAGGTGCCCTGCTTGGACTCGCCCAAGGGAGTATTTTTTCGCAATTAAAAGTTGCAATGCATGGGGAACCTAGAGGGAAGTAGCAATCGGTGTGCAATTTAATTTAAACTCTAGGATTTGTTTTTTTTTTGGCCTAACAATGTTTACACCGTACCTGCACTCATTTCATTATATACTTACATAGATTTCAGAACTGCTACCTGCTAGAAATATTGCAACGTGATGTGTAGTTGAATTGTATGCAACATTGGTAAAATTTGAAATAAGTGACATTGCGTAGAAACACTCAATCTTTTAGATCTTCGGTTTAACTCTATAAATGTATTGTGCTCGTATATCAATGGACTGAGGCTGTGGAGAAATTGTGTAACGGAAAGAAGGCCGCCCATATTCTCAGTTTAATCACTCATTCGCTCTGACTTGCTAGTTGAGTTGACTCCATAGTGCAAGTAACTATTTTCAAAAGTAGCAACGATGCTCATATTTCCTGTCAATATAGATCAGGCTTGGCCAACCTAATACCCGCGTTGAACATTTATGTAGCTCACGCATTGAACAAGAACGGGGAATACCCCAGGTCCATGCATCGGGTACAATAAATATCCATAGAATCCAAGAAATTGGTGAGCACCAATTGTATTGTGAGCGGTCCGCGACTTCCTTAGGGTTGGCCATCCCTAGTAATCTAGATAAAATGCCACTTAACGTAGTATTAAGGATTGCCAAAAATTATTCACAAATTAAGCAGAATAAATATTTTAAATGACTCTGTAGACTGTAAGAAGCCATATTTTTTTAATGTTTTTCAAAGAGTTTCAGATTTGTGGAGTTGATTCAGCATATAATATAATATGTAATACAATATGTTTAGGATAGTCGGGCAATATTTGGAATTGCAGTAATGATAAATTTTAGACAATAGAATATATATATTCGGTAAAGTGGCATGATGTGATTGTTGTTCAATTTGCACTTATCTTTATTTCCCTACTTTCATTACTGTATCGAAACTGTTTTGTAAAGTGAAATAAATATTTCTGAAGTAGAATATTTATTACTTAGATATCAAAGATCGGTGCCAAATACGCAAATATAATAAAGTTTCATTCTATATATTGTTCCTTTTCCGATTCAATAGGTGCTTAGCTCAACGGTATCTATTGTCTTTGCTCATGAATGCTGCTAATCAAATTTCATGTTTGCACCTTACCCTGAAGTAACTGTTTATTGTAAATCATGCCTTAGACCAGTGTACCTCAAACTTAATCAACTTGCGACCCTTAAAATAATAAAACTAAAATTCACTGCACCCCATAGAGCCAAGGCGCAACGGATAAACACGGGGAATATACGTGGCCACACATTACAAGGGCATTTTTGAGATTCGCATTTCCGGGTATTCGCAGTTGGTGGTACAAGTAGTCCTTGTACAATATGGCATCTCATAACACGGTTTCGCTATAACGGGATTCGTAAATTGCTGGAACCCTCCTTCAACACGACATCCTATAACATGGTTTCTCTCTAACACAATAAGAAAATTGCGCGTGCCGGAAGATTGCGAAGATGGCTGGGTTAGAGTGACCCGCCACTGAAGCGCGGAAGTTTTTCAAGAGTTTGTCGCGAATCTCAGCAAGAGCGGCGATTCCGAATTCTCGGACGATGGCGCGGTTTCTAACGTACCAAGGTGAATTGACGATATACCTCAGGATGCGGTAGTCAGCCCCTGTGACGCTTTTAAGTCGTCAGAGCTTGGTACCTCCCCAGATGGAGAGGCCATATCTAAACAGACTATGGATGCTCGTTACCCTCATTCGCGGAAATGACCAGCCAATCGGCAACTAACCTCCGTGAAACTATTGTCAATCACAACCCCTCCATACGAGACCTCTTGCGTTTCTCAGTCCAACCCCACGACATTTACATCAGGCCCTGTGGCCTGGTCACCTAAACCCCTCTTAGGTTCCTTCCCCCTCATGAGTCCGGCGTGATTCCGGGACCCTGGCTGTCATAAATTGATGTTTTTTACCCCCTCCCTACCACTCTACGCTCTCCTGACATAAAAAGCCCCGCGTGGGCTGCAGGCCAACGCACCCTGGCGACTCCGGAAAGTCATCGGAGCGGACCACCGCATCATAAGGAGCATCGTCAACGCTCCCTACTACGTCA
>JAOEHK010015761.1:0-10564 GCA_025447835.1 Labidoglobus nevermanni | reverse complement strand
TCGAAAGTTATAGCGAAAAAACCAACACTTTTTACGACAAACGGCACGGCAATACCGCTCGAATGCAGTCTACTGCGTATGCGTCGTCGTTCGTTGCCAAGCAACTGTTGTTTTCCGAACGATTGCGCACGGGAATGAGTTCTCCATGCCATATCAAGTAGGCTGAGACAGCGGGGCATGATACTGCAAAACCAATTGGTAACAGGTGGACGGGCAGAACAGACGGACGGGTAGATGGGCAAATAGAGGTCAAGCCCAAGCAAAGCTGGGTACTCCACTAGTTGTAAATAAAGGTCATCTACTTCAAACATCGTGTATGACTTATTTGAAATGTGATCCATTCTGCCCATCTATCTCTCAATGATGACGAATTGAGGTTAGCGTTATACGTATTTGCGCATATTGTCCTTATGATGATTTGCGACGTGGTTGAAACAAAGCTCTCCAGCTTGTGCGAGAACTATGAGGCTTTTTGCCTGCGGTTGACTATTCAAGTAGATAAGGGTGGGTTTCGCCGTCGACGACGCTGTCGGCTTGCGTCTAATTATATTACATCACTAGGGTCATATATCAAATCTGAGGGAGATTCTATTATCAGCGGCGCTGTACTCATTCATCTCGACGACGGGACGTTGTGCTGACGGTAGTGGAAGCGACCACCTCGCGTCGCCATTGCGCAGCTAATCAAGCAGAGGGTGCGCACATTGCAATTATTGAAAAGGCGGCAGCAGGTGTTGCGCTCGGTGTAATTAAGGGCGCGCATCGGGGTGGTGGCCGACTGCCTGTCGGATTTTAATAATCGGCGAATGAACGCACTGCCCAGTTACAGGGGGGGATTGCATTGATAATAGTCATGCTGGGCAACCACAGCGAGGCGTATTAGCAGGCAGGAAGTTGCATGAAATCCAAGGAAATGCCTCGCAAGACGATAAAACGGAAATAAGTTATGAAATTTGATTCAATATAATGTAGAATTTGTTATCGATAATCAATACGTTGTTTTAGTAGTTGCCTAGCAATTATTCGACGCCCTAAATTACGAAATTGCGCTAAATGATAATGAGTTGACGGGGGCGGTTAGTAATAAGTGGATTGCCGCAATGTTACAATGACCAATGTGCTGCTCCTAGCACTTGACAATCGCACAGCTGCGTCCTCCAGCATCCTACGACGCCACCACCGCCGCCATCACCCTTGCCACCAACCGCTGCCCTCACCGACATTGCGGCCATCACCTCAATTGCAATTTCCAGGCAAGTGAATATTAAACATTATAATGATTCTAATGAGAAATCGTTTGGCAGATTACAGATTTCTTTCTTGAGATTTGGATGTCGTAAAGCTTTGCTTCTAGCTCTAATCTATTCCACATAGCACGTTAAAGAACATGTTAGCTAATGAAAATTTGCATTCGGTAGTCGTAGCGAGAACCAGGACAAATTCGGTATTCATTTAATGCGTCCGTTTGCTTGGGGAACGCGTAGAGAAGTAACGCAGGCAATTTGGGGGTGCTTGACGTGGATGATTATGCATTACAAATGACCATCGATTCGGTCGTTAGCCGACATTATTGGAATTTCAGATATTTGCCTAATGAAATTTCCAACAAAAGGTTTAACCCACCGTTTTCAACTCACAGTTTGCTTGTGTCCAGTACACATCCTCGCAATCAGTGAACCAGTGTTCAACAGAAGAAAATTCGAAAATTGCAGCAGGAGGCAAATGATGAGCAAAGAAAGTGTTCAGGATCGAGCGATTTGCCTCGCTTTTAATTATCCCCATTGGTAGGAGACGCAGTGTGCGAATAATTGGCGGTTTTCCGTGCGCGACTTTTCTCCGGTGGCGGCGTCCTCGGTGGCGCATATCAATTTAATTTCCCCATTTATCGGTTGCTTATGCAAATGTGGAAAAGCTGCTCGCCGACGATAAAGTATCGCAAGAGGTGGAAAAGCGGCAAGAAGTGTCGCACAATCGCGCCTTGCGCCTCCAACCCTCTTCCATCCCGCCCCGACCGACTGCGCCGCCAACCACTATCTTAAGCAATTATTCGTTACGCGTCTGTTGACGCAATCTAATTAATATGGGGGTATTTATCTTACAAATTAAGTTGCTTTGCTGGCTGTGGGCTTGTATTACCGCCAGTAAATACCATGTGTTCACAGCCAATTGATCCAACCGCTGATTTTTAACAGGTCCTTATACAGTAACAGTCTAAGCCAGTGTTTCCCAAACTATTTTGGCCTGTAGACCCCCTACCGACATTTTTTGTTTCCATAGACCCCCTAACCTAATCTAACCTTTTTTGGACTTCCTTCCCAATAATAAATTTTTCTCCGTACAACCTCAAATCTCCAAGTTGGAACTTGCATCTCAGGGTGAACGGAACAATGGCCTTTAATGTCTTATTGGATGCGTACTTGTAGATAGTGCTGGCTGACAAACCCTGGGAATACCCATCTTTGAATGACAGAACCCAGGGTATTCTGTCATTGGCTTTATTCTTACGTAGACCCCCTATTCACATCTCGTAGACCCCAATGCCGTGTTTCGTAAGTCAAAATCGACCCCCAGGGGTCTATATAGACCACTTTGGGAATCACTGGTCTAAGCGAAGCGAATTGGCGATTGGTGGTGGGCACACTGTGACTTAGCGGTGGACCACACTGCGACAATAAGATGGCCGTGCAAATACCGCGTAAGTGCAATGATTAATTACGTGGTTATCATTCACACGAAGGAGCAGTTGGCCGCAGAGGACGCGGACGGGAAGAGCCTGCCGGAACAGACCTTCGCGTCGAGGGGGATGCAAATCGCGCTCGCGTTCGTTCACAATTCATTCACTGCGCGATTATTTTTAAGACAAGGCCTCCAATCGCCTGCAAACAAGCGACTTGTGCTCTTTTCTAATTCCGCGTCTAATTTATGCATCGTGCAGACCTTCCTTATCAGCCGCCCACCCTGCTTTTCAATTTTCCCTTTCTGTTCGTATTCGCAGCATTTGAATGAATCATTGGATATCAACTCGGTGCTTAATTGGTATGTCAATTCGGGCATGCATATTGATACAGAGATACCGGATCTCCAGTCCCTCAAATAGCCGACAATATTTCCAAGTCGGTTTTCAGGGTGAACTCCAAGTAGTAGCGGGTAGTATTTTGTATGCAATGCATAGCATCAGGCTTAACTTGATCCGCAGCCCAGAAATGCAAAGAAGTTGGAGACGCAGAGGGTTGCAATGCCGTGGATTTTTCGAAGCTATCCGGGTCCAGTGATTGCGGCCACTCAGTGCGCTTGCCTTGTGATAAATCGCCGTATTCAGGCGAGCTTTCCAGAGGACATTGATCGCCAGCCGGCAAGACGACTGACCATGGACGCAGGGTTGCTCATCTTTAATGCTTTTTATATTCGCCAACTCTCCTCTGCATGGATAGTGCTTTATCCCCCCCTCTACCGGGCGAGGGAACGCACGCACACATACAAAGGGATGTCTGGCAAACGCAATTTTCCCGTGGCCGCCCGTTCAATTTGCATCCATTATCACCCCTTCATTTGGTCAGCCGATTGTTGGCGTCTTGGGTGGGCCACCATTGTAATTGATATCATGAGTGGCGGGCGCACGATGGCGCAATGAATGCGAAATCAATCTCTGACGGCGGCGAGGGTGGCGGTGGTGGTCGCGGTTGCGGCCGATGTGCACGCCACCATCCCCAGGACTGATTGCTTCGGCGTGGACTTATTACGGCTGCAAGTGTAATTACACTCGAGGCTAGTGAGGTCACCTAATTCGGGGATGCTGTCTGTGTGGCTGCGGGACGGGCGCACCCCCTCTGGGGAGCAACTTCTGATTGAATGTCGCTCCCCTTTTTGCCGATTTCGCTGTCGACGTGTAATTCGCCGCTTAATAAGATTCCTCGCACTGGATTGCTGGACAAGTCGCCATGAAAATTAACACATCGTCATTAATCACAGACAATCATTGTTTAAAGGTATTCCTGAAAGTTTCAGGAAATACCTCAGCTAATGTCTTTGCTCATAATCCCCTATCTGCCTATAGTTCTTATGAACACACCCTGCTGATACTGATTGGAGGTGTTCTTTTATGGTTATACCATCAGCCATCTTGGACGAATACTAACTCTTCTTTTTCCTAACCTCCAGTAAGTTAGAATTCTTTCCTAATTAGCATCATGTCTTCATGTTCTTCAATCGACATTTCTTCATTACTCTTTCCTGGGAGGTGGTTATTAGCCTTAATCCCCAACTTTTCCAGTTAGTTTGTTGTTAGGTTATTGAGTTGCTGGGCTCACCTAAGAACCATCCTGCTTTGTCTGGCCTTAGCGCCAGCAGAAGTACTGGCGGAGTTGGAATGGAAATACTTCGTGGACCAGCTGAAAATAGAGACTTTGTGAGCGACCCTGGGCATTAGGGATGTATTCGTTCGCTCCCAATTTCAAATTTCGCACAATGGGACGAGACAAAAAGCGCATTGAATGGAAGTTGCAATATGATGAGCAGCAGCAGCGCACGCCGGCCCAATCTGGATGCGATCGGTAACACGATATCATTCAGTGCATATTTTTATGATTGCGATTACAATTCTGAGACTGCCCCTGCTGGCCACGAAACTACACCCGAATGACGTGCTGATCATGATAAAACGCAATGAGCTTGATCGCATGCGGCCGGATGCGGCTTTTTGTCATTCCGCGCCATCACGTGCAACCCTTGGCGGTGCGGCCGCAACCCCCATCGAGTCACACATGTCAACAAGCATATCAAATGTCAATTAAAAAACTAGATAATAGCCGGCCGCAGGACGTCAGGCGGCCGATTTCTGCATCTTCAATTCCGGCAAGTGTGGCGTGCTTTGAGGTAATGACGTCATGCAAGCACGGCTCAGATTAGAAATCGAAATTGTGGTCTCTCATCGTTTGGCTTAAATCTGACATAACTTCCTTAATAATAACTAAACTCACTGATCTAGGGCAGCCCAGGGCATTTCTGGTGCCTTCGGTATGGCTATGATTACCATGAGGTCGCTACGGCGTGCCAGTGTTCCTAATCTCTATATATATCTCTATATCTCTATATGTAGTTGTGAACTAAACTATGAACCTCTACGTAGCTTTCCGGATCGGGAATGGAGGCAGAAATGAGTAAGAATTCAAACATAACCTCTTTTCGGCTATTGTCAAGCAATAAGTTAATAAAATTCCCATTAATAACCTTAGCCATATTCTCAAGCCGTCCGAATGTGGTCACTGACGATCTAACTGGACACGTGCAAGCGAAGCTTCATGAGGACTATGGGCTAACGATGAACGAGCTCTCCACACAGTTTCCGGAGGTGTCGCGGACGACTTTGTTTAAGATCGTTACCAATTAGCCAAATACCTCAGGAAATCGCCTGAAACGTGGTGTGTGCGATTCAACCGCGAAGGCGAAGCACTCCTCAGCCAAATCGTGGTGGGCGCGGAAACGTGGAGTAGCTACATTGGCCGGCAGAACGGCTACGACAACGACGGCTTGGACTCGAAGAAATCGAGAAAATCGTCGCCAATCGATTGCTACCAGGTGGACGGGTAGAACAGATGCATGGGTAGATGTGCAAATAGCAGTAAAACCCAAGCAACGCTGAGTACTCCATTAGTAATATAATAAGACTAATGAAATGCGACGTCAGAGATAAAGCCCACGTAAAGGGGCCAAACTGTCTAGGACTACCTGGATTTTTATTCACGTTGGTGTTTTGCACCACTTGACGACCGCATGCGCAACTCTTGACAAACACGTGACTACAGACACTAATCTACAAATAGCCTAAGTGTTATGCGATAGGTATTATAGTTGATCTACATAAAGACACCCCGTGATATTTCTACCTGATTGTCAGCGTCAATTCGTAGCTGGACATGTGATAGAGCAGTATTTTTAAATGTCATATCCATATGATTTCAATCAATAAAAATGTGGATCGGGAAATTGGCAAACGTGGGTAATATCCGTTATGTCTGAGATTTTGGAGTATAGGGGAAGCATGCTTGCATGTACGAATAAATGATAAAAATCTATCGATGACATTAATATTTTCCG
Source organism: Labidoglobus nevermanni (assembly GCA_025447835.1). Taxonomy (NCBI): domain Eukaryota; kingdom Metazoa; phylum Arthropoda; class Insecta; order Coleoptera; family Staphylinidae; genus Labidoglobus; species Labidoglobus nevermanni. Next base: position 4,471 of record JAOEHK010015761.1, on the reverse strand, counting down.
CTTAATAAATATGATTGACAGTTTGGCACATGAATATGAATATTTGGCTCATGATTGTCGCAGAATATTTACACTCCAAGATCTATATTTCATTTACCGTTCGTTCTCGTTTTTAATTCACCCCAGAAACAAGATATCCTAACATAACGCTACATCCTTTATTTCAGAGGTTACAGAATAGGTTTATAAACTGTATTAATATGCAGAACCGCTCGGTAGCGGAGTGGTTAACGTACAGAGTTGCGATACCGAAGGTGTTGGGTTCAATCCACGGCAGGGCGTTGTAGTTTAAAATCCATTGCTGGGTCTGCAACCTCACATAATGCTGGAAAAACACGGAGAAGCTACCGAGCGGTCAGTGGAAAGAGGACAGTACGACGTCTGAAAGACGTGGTTGCAGTACGCTCTTCCACGAAACCCCACACTGCCAGAAGCGGTAGAGCGGGTAGTGAATATATATATATACTAATATGCAGATTCTCCCCATCCCATCCCAAAAACCCAATCCCAATGGGCCCAAATAGTAGGGCCTAAGTGCTGCGTGTGTTACACGCCTTCCAACAAACCAACCAAACAATTTGCAGACTCAACCTTTGGAAAATTGGAATCATATTGAAAAGGTTAGTGATCTGGACCCTTATGAGGAGTTTTTACATTGACCACGTTGTTCTAATTGCAGGTTATGCCATAAAGTGCTAGAAAGAGCATTGCATATGTGACCAGTTAAACCTTCAACGAAAAGGATTCAAGCTAATCGTATTCAAGTATGAAAAATGGTCGTATATCGCAGCGAATGTGGAACAGGGGTTGTTCGACGACGACTTGACTGAGAGTCAGGGTGCTTTAATTGTATTCGAATGATCCCATTTGCTTTGCATCTCTAAAAACAGTGTCCCTTTAAACGGAGCAGAGAGCAACGTATTTTCCCCTTGTTTTACATAAGTTGGCGTCGCATTGCGCTCATTTCTCCACGGCGAAAAGGTGGCCGTATCATTTTCATTTTTATCGCGCATTTCCGTGCGCCCGTTTGGCGGCGGCGCTTTCCGCCATTGGCGCATTTTTTCGCGGTGTGTTTTGCGAACGATATCGTAAACTAAATGACGCGCGACGAATGCAGTTGGACTAAATGTATTTCAGCGGCGCGTCGGGGGCGCGCGCGCGCCCCGCGTATAACTCACCGCCGTAATGCCGGCCGCGCAGACGTCATTATTTTATATTGAATGCGCCGGCCGCCCATCATCATCCACCTTGCCCCATTACCCCCGAACGCGAGCCGCAACTATCGGCGACCAGATGCGGGGAGAAAGTATGAAATCAAATCAAATCAAAAATGCGACCGCAAGGGTGCGCTGGGGTGGCGCGCCGCCAGCGCGAAGGGGATGGCGCGCACACTTGCGCCTCGCTTTTCTTCGCAAATCTTTAAATCCAACAGCATTACACTTTGAATATGTTATCTGCGCGTATAAATGTCCTCTTTAAAGCCGCTACACCGCAGCCGGCAGCCACGGGGGATGGTTATCCGCTGAAATGTGTCGTCGCCGCCGCCCTGATGCGATTGTCAGCTGACTGCGTCTGCGGCCGCATTTTCGCATCGCTCGATTACGCCAATTAGTCAAATCAGCCCTTAACGATGCGTCATGCGCGATTTCCATTCAATGCACCATTGTTGAGCGGGGCGAATTGGACATATGTGCAATTTGATGGAATGTCATGTTCCCGCTCGCGGGGCGCCATTAAAATTTAACAAAAAGCCATCTACTATTATCAGTTGCAGTGGATCAGATTTCCCTTTTCCTTACCAACTACCTATTCCAGTATACCCTGATCATTTTGCTGGAATATCAGTGGTTCTTTAAATCTAACCTATATTCAAGGTTTTGCAAACTGAATTAAAAAACTGAAAGATAAGAAAATGAATGAAAAACGATAAGAAGCAAGCAAGAACAAACACCAAGTTAAAATATATTAGCCACTAATACGACCTATATTGACGAACGCTCCAGATACCATCAGAATGAGTGTCCTTGAAAGAAAAGATGAAAGCAGGACGAACGGCCATATCGAAGAAAACCTAGAGTCAGAAACAATTCTATAGGAAAATCTGCTCACGGTCCAGATAGTGCTGGTAGCACTCAACTTCACCTACCAGCTATACAAGGACCATAGACGAGGACTAAAGCGTAACCACTCCAGGGAACTGCGAGCACTGGCTCAACAATACGAAAGGCCTGGTTAAGGACCACCAAGCTACATTGACAATCGCCCAATGTTTGGAGAGGATGTCCACCCTTTATTTAGGTTAAGATTCTGTATCATAATACTTGCGAGAGTCCATTTGATGAACTGATTCAAGTAATTCAATAAAAATCATGAAACCAAAAAAAAGAAACAATTCTATAGGTGAGTAGAAAAACATAGAACGACATGCTTGGGAGGCATATAGAGAAAGGGGAAGGTGCAACAACAAGACAAGTATTACGATGGAAACCAACAGGAATAAATAAAAAGAGACGCCCAAGAATAACTGGGATGCATAATATAGTCGAAGATATTAGGACTAGCAAAACAGAAGGATGGCAAGAATAGGGAAATATGCAGAGTGATTAATGAGATAGAATAAGGAATAGGAGAGAGAGGAACAAATAGAGGCATTTCTAAACCTCGGAATGAGGTAGGCAATTTAGGATTTGTGGTACCAATTTAGGAATTGAAGAACTTTTATTATAAACCGTGAATGGAAACAGAAATGATGTTGACCGTGTTGTGGATCGGGACCGACTGATGTTATCGGACCGGTGGTCCGAGACCGACTCCCTAGCTGGTATCCAAGTTATCCAGGACCGGCAGTTGTCTTGCCAGCCAGCTTCATAAAAGCAGCAACAAACTCCCAGGCGACTACGATGTAGTATGCCGCTACAGCAATAATAAAAATGAATCAATGAGAAATCAGTATTTCTAAGAATGATTTACCGGGCAGAAACATTAAAAAAGTGGTGTAAATGCGAGAGGGTTGTTGACGTTAAAAAAAATCGTGGAATATATTGTTGCTTTCGATTTACGACATCACGTGCATTGATCCTTTGGGGCGACGATCGCTTACTTAATGTATTTTTGGGAATGCGCGGCAAAAGTCAATAACTATTTTTAAAATTCCATATTTGTGCGGTTTTCCCCTCATGGCCACCCTCGCGTTCGGCCGAGGGCGGCGGCAGGCGGAAAAAGAACGCGTGGGACACGCAATCATCGAAATTCGTGCGGTTCTTGCACGCAGTGAAAGCATTTGTCAAACGGCGACGAAAGTGTGGGGGATGTGAGAGGAGAACGGTGGCGACACGACGCAGAGGAAGCGAAGAGAATTTAAGGAATCGTAAAAAGGCGCTGCGCTTCTTCGGCATGTCGCCAACCCGCTGACATTTGTCGACATCTCCAAAAATTCACTCCTGATGTGTCTCTGCGGCCCTCCACCCTCGACACGTTTTCGATGTATGCGTAATCGCCCTGTTTCTGGCCACAATTAGTGAAGGCGCGTAAAAAAGCAAAGCTGCAACTTAAAGCAGATGTCAGAGATGTCTGGATTGGTGATTGGAAATCTACCAAGATAGTACTTGTCAGCAGGTACATTGCTTAACTCAAATTGGAAGAATTGTATGAACATTGATTGTATGTACATTGGAAATGATAGAATTTTTCATTGTTGTGCAAAGGTAATGGTAATGGAGAAGACCTTGCATGCCTAATTACAAATTTTTAATATAGCCTAACCTGTGAAGGGATTTGTCATCCTGGATGATCAATGTTGCCAAGGTTTGACCCTTAATAGGAGAAGCGGGAAGCGTGCAATTGAGGCCGAAAATTAAAATTTCAGAATCTTTCTATATTGACAACTAAGATGGATCAAAAGGGCCAGCAGGTGGTCCTGCTGCTAATTGAAAGAGTTCTAGTTCTCATATGCATTGCAGAACATGAAGTAACTAATTGTTGAATATTCCCAATCTCGATAAGTTTTCAATCAATGATATTTTCTGCTAAACATGAAATTCCAGCTGAAAACATGTCAGAACATGTTGGATTGCAATTGGGAAAGCGATGAAAGTCTTCATTACTTGTCAGCAATACTAGCTAAACCATTACTGAAAGGACAACTACTTGAAAAAGTAGTTAATTTGTTCATAGTTACAATTTACTATAATCAATTGTACTTTGTGTTGTTAATTGTGCACATTGCACAATGAATAATTGAACTTGAATATTATTATAATTCATAGTCATAGTCATAGTGTTAAAACATTGATAAAAATTGGTCCTATTGCCTTTTATATGGCAAAGAAAAGAGTGTTCGTAAAGTCTCTATTAACTAGCTAACATAATAATCATCCTGTATTAATCATCCTGTATTTATACAATTGTATACAATTCAGAGATGACCATAAACACGTCATACATTACATTTTTTGAAAGTATTCGTCTATTT
>JAOEHK010015750.1:0-10567 GCA_025447835.1 Labidoglobus nevermanni | reverse complement strand
TTGTAAATCGGACAGCGCAGTCCCGGTAATTGCCGTGCGCCCAAAGAGTTGTTGCCGTATGGCGACGTTTACACTATGTTGGACTTGGTCGCTTGCTTGCAGATTCATCTACGAATTAATGAGCCATAAGCTAGAAGCACATGAAATGCGCTTTCACATCCACTTTAAATCATGTTTCTAGCCTTCATAGTTCCTTGGCTACGAATTTTTAAAGTTTGCCATTTATTTCATCGCCTGTCATGGCACATGACGTAACCACTTAGCTGGCGCCAACATTCCTTCCAAGGAAACTCATTAAATAGGCGCCACCTGCTACTGAAACTGTGTGAAGATTCAGCGCATTCCATTGCTACAATTTAAACAAACCGACTTGCGCGCCGCTCGTGGCAGCAGCGAAAAGTTGCCCGACTGAACCGATCAATACTTTGGCGCGTGCGCATTGCAGCAGTCCGACTGAAGCGATCAATAAATTGGCGCGCGCGCATTGCTGCAGCGACGAAGCGCGCGCAGACCGTATTGTCTACGATAATTAATAGGACGGTAGCGATCAAAAATAAAAAATTTAAGAAGTATTCAAAGCACTGTAGGGTAGCTTATTAAATTACCTTTAGTTTGATATTTAACAATTGCAAATCGGTCCGAAAGTACTCCGTCAAATGCGATCAATTTCGCGGAGTGATTTTTTACTTTTTTGTTATCTCCAAAAGTAATTAATTAATGGCAATGTACTAATGAATGTTAGATAGTTTAGTAAATTGCGTTTCATTTAAAATCTACCGATTAAAAATCGGACGACCCATTCGCCGGCAAATGGGATCAGAAACGCAAATATTTAATATTTTGTTGCGTTTTTTCTTATGAATTGGTGTAATTCTACGCATTAATTAAGAATTGATAATTACCTTTTGGTGGAGCTGAACTTCAGACGGTCGTGAAGATGGTGCAAAAGGATGTAGTGACGTTGATGCATTTAGCAAGGACACTTTCATCTATAGGGCGAATATACATTTTATAAACAAGTATATTGCATTTGTAATGAAATATTAGTAACAAGAGAGAGATGTGTAAATAAATTCGCTAATAGGAGGAAACTTGGGTAAACTGGGAATTAATTTTTGAAGCAACACATTATCCTGCTCACTCTACTTCATTACAAATTAATTCCTAATTTTTGTATCTCCCAATTCGGAGGCATAATTTCGTTATTATTTGCTGCTTCTTTAATTACCCTTATAGGCAATTATAGCATACATTCACAAATAACATGTATGCAATAGTCAGCGGGAATTATTTGCCTCCGTCATATCGTTCTATTTGCAATTAGTTGTCGGGAAAGTAATCTTGATCAGTATCAGTTTTACTTACATCCTATAGTTAATTCCTTCGTAGCTACGCACTTAAAATTCTTCGCCACTACGAGATTTCCTATGCTTGTCTTGCAGTTATCGGCAGTCAAAGGCATACAAGGGAGGAGGCTCAATTCTCTTACATAATAGTATGCCTCGCATTGGACAACATTTCAATTGGCTCAATTCTGTTCCAATTGATCTCGAAACAAACACGCATTTCATCCACTTCAGACGTAGCATGGCAGTGGCCTGAATGCAGAAATGAACAACAATTGAAACTAGCTAAATTATTCAGTCTTTGAAAATATGTACAATTTAGTGTTTGTCCACCCGTCAGCGTCGTTTCTTCATCGGCTATATTGCTATTGTTTGTCCGTTTGTTGTAACGTGTTGTATAACAATTATCTATATATGTACTCTCTCAATATGTACACAACTTGCTCCCGCTACGCATTCAGCAGGCAGCGCCTTTCAATGCGTCATACGCCATCCGCAATGGCGAAGATTTTTTAGCTCGACGAATAATTGGAGTTAGCCTACCGTGGTCCTGTCTTAATCAGGGATGCTGCACGACGCGCAACATTGCTGCTGGTAGCGATGCAGTCGACACATGCTCATCGTTCTCACGTTGGGGCAAAATATGGAATGGTCTTTGCATTCCTCCCCTGCAATTATTCGGACTTAGTCGCGCATCGTCATGGGCGAAAGGTAACTTACTGAACGCCTCGCAGGACAAGCCTTTGCAGGACTTCATAACCGGCGGTCGCCGCTCTTCGTTGCAAGCTGACCCTGCTGGCTTCTTCGTTCCGTTCCACACGCATTGCAGGATGCGATACTTCACCCCCAGCGAGTCGCAGGCGGCTGAGCACTGGGACCACGGTCCTGTGCGCCACTTTGCTACGCATCGGGTTGTTGCGCACTCTTGCCGGTTATTCGGGCGGTCGCGATGGTCGCAGCGTTCGTTGGGCAGCGTCACATTGCCGGGCATGATGCACTGGACGTCTCTGCGCTGAAGGGCTGAAAGCAGCAGATTGTGAATGCGCCGGCGTTGACGTGTTAGGACAAACACACACCTTTATGGAGGGCGAAGCACTTGGACTCGTCGCAGGCAGCCCACTCGGACGAGATCCACTTGGGACATTCGTCCAGGCCGCACTTGCGGACCGTGTCGGGCGTCTCGAGGCCGGCGTCCTCGCACAAATTGTTTTCCACCCCCTGGCTCCGATTATGCAGGCGGACGATGCAGTGCGTCGCTCGCATCTGAAACCCATTGCCGCCGCAGGTCTCCGAGCACTTGGACCAGTCGGTGATGGCCCATTCGAATTTCAAATGCTCCGCGAGTCCCTTGCCGAGCACCACTACGTCCTCGTCGCCAGCGTATTGCTGCCGATGCGAGAGGTTGAGGCTGCCGGCGAAGGGGTCGTCCTCGGGGAAGGCGGCCACCATCCGGTGGCCTCGCGAGTTGGCGAACGTCTGAAAAGGCCACAATTGCTATGTCTCTTATTAATTGGGAACGCACTCGAAGGTTCGGGGTCGTATGCATACTGTGGCGGTGGTGCGAGGGTGCAATTAAGTAATGCAAGTTAATCGATTAGTGTGCGCTCAGCTGCTGGTTGCCGCCAGACTGGGCGCTGGAAGCCTCACCTGCAAGTTGGCAATGAGCTGCTGAAAGTGCGGCAGCGTGCGACTGCCGGCCGACGAGGACGAGGACGATGCGTGGGACGCGTCCTCGGGGACCCGTTCGGATGCCGACGCCGGCAGGTGCGACGGCGCCAGCTTGGGTGCGTTAGTGTTCCGGCAATAGCAGCGTTAACAGAGTCACACACATCCACACACTACAGTTACAGTTAGTTCGGACACCGCCTCCCTGCGCCAAGTTACAGCTACGAGCATCGACTACTGCTGCCGCTTGCGTGGCCGACGGCGCCGAGAGGGCCGCCGCCGCCGACTTACCTGGTCGTCGGGGCGCGCGGTGGTGGGCTGCGGCTGCCACGCGTTCACGCTGTTCAGGTCCGCGCGTCCGGGCCGCGCGGTCGTCTTGGGCTTCTTCGGCTTCTGCGGCGCGTCGGGGCGGCGCTCGTGGCTGTGGTCGTCGAAGATGGGGTGCATCTCGTTGTGGCGGTCGGCGATCTCGAGGTCGACGCGCTCGCGCTCGCGCTCCCTGGACGGGCCGGCCTGCCGCTGCACCTCCTCCGAGTTGATGAACTCGCCGGGCTTGGGGCGCACGCTGAGCGTGAGGTCGGCGGAGGAGCGGCCGGCCACGCACGTGTAGACGCCCGAGTCGCGGTAGGTGAGGTTCTGCACGCGCAGCGCGCCCTTCTTGGACACCTTGTACTTGTTCGCCGCCGTCTGCAGGTAGTTGTGGTCCTTGGCCCACTGGATGCGCGTGCGGTTGAACCGCTTCACCGGGCACTTGATCTTGACGATCGTGCCGTGGAAGACGGTGGCGGCGCCGCCCACCTTCAGCGAGATCTTGCGCTTCTTCGCGTCGTGCTGGATGAAGGTGCTGTTGGAGGTGTCGATGGCGGGCGCGTCCGTGTCGAGGGCGCACGGCTTCGCGTTGCACGGCTTGCGGTCGGCGGGGCGCGGCAGCGGGCACATGCCGGCCGCCCGCTCCACGGTGTGGTTCTGCGCCATCACCTGCTTGCAGTCGACGCGGCGCGTCTTCTCGCCGCCGCCGCACGCCCGGCTGCACTTGGACCAGTCGGAGACGCGCCAGCGCACCGGACAGTCCAGCACGTTGCAGTACTGGCGGTCGGGCGGCGGCGGCTGCGGGCACATGTTGTGCGGCACGACCACCGTGTTGCCGCCGCCCTGCGTCACCTCGTGGATGCAGCTGACCTCGCGCGTCTGGATGCCGATGCCGCAGGACTGCGTGCACGGCTGGAAGTCGGAGTAGTTCCAGCGCGGCGGGCACGGGTGGTCGTTGCACGTGCGGATGAGGATCTCCGGCTTGAGCTCGCGCGGACAGAGGTACGGCGACGTCACCTTCTGCGTGTCGTCGCGCACGCAGTGCACGATCAGCTCCTGGACGCCGCCGAGGCACGTGGCGCTGCAGTGCGTGTAGCCCTGCTCGCGCCACGAGTACGTCTTGCCGGGCGCGCCCGCCGCCACCTTGATGACGGCGTCGTCCGCCGGCCGGTACGGGTCGTCCTTGATGTCCAGTCGCTCGGCGCTGCACGCCTCCATGCGGCACGTCTCCGTCGCCGGCGGCTTGCCGCCCGCGCACTGCTGGTCGGGCAGCTTGGCGATGGTGCGCGAGAACTCGAGGAAGATCTTGCAGTGCACCTCGCGCCTGCGGACGCCCTCGCCGCACGACACGCTGCATGGACCCCATTCATCCGGGATGAACCTGCAACGGTATCCAGCGCAAAATAGCGATAACGTCGCACGCAGGAAGACAAATCGCGAGCGTGACCTGGACCAGAGGACTTAGGCATGGAAGGGAGGGTTTCGCAATTCGTATGCGCGTCACACCGCTTTTCTGGCGACGTGCCAAACTCTGATCCACTGCCGCTTTCCGCATCGCATCTTGCAATCTACAACATGCAACAATTAGCTCGGAATTGTCAAGTCAAGAAAAAGTGGACGTGAGAAGAGCGAATGAATATTCTATTGCAATGAAATGCAATGCTAATGCATTCCGATCGGTGCACTAAGGGCTAAGAGATGTGGTGGAAAATTAGCATTCGTGAGGATGGCTGGCAATACTAATTGTTTGCGCTCTGCTATGGGAAATCCTTTAGAAATTCATTTTCCAGCGTCGGCATTTTACACGAATTCCCTAGTTAAATATATGACGCATGAATGTTCAAAGGATTCGCACTTGTGCGAGATTGCAAGTTGGCTAAATGAGCGAATTTCTGGAAACGGCCGAGAACAGGTGCACGCAGAGTGTGATTGCAAAAAACTGCAACTGGCTTTCAAAGAATGTGTGAAAACGAATTGATGCTAAGTTGTACCTCACGTATACCCAACCGCAGGCAAAGTACACTTGAAACTTGCTGAAAACAGCGACAATTCGTGTCAGAAACAAGTCATTGTCCGCACACATGGAAAATCATCCCGAAATGAGCAAAACTATGGTTGGCAATTGATTAAAATCGTCAACGCAAGACTGAGCTGCTGCTTTATCCCGCAGGATGAGCCAGGTGCATGGGGCGCATTTGCAACACGGATTACAAACTAATTTGCGGCGGAACAGAGAGATTAGCGTGAGAAATTTAGTACACATTTACGAATGAGCCAGGTGCCAGAAATAATAGGTAAAATTCCGCCAGAAGATGACAACAGCAAATAGGGATAAGATGAAGTATGAACTCACGTGCTCTCCGAGGGCACCGTCTGCTCGCCGACGAGGCGCTCAGCGTGCGCGGGGGCCGGTGGCGGGTAGGGCTGGATGAGGGGCTGCGTGTGGTACAAGCCGGGCAGCAGCTCCTCTGAGACGCCGTCGATGAGATGGAACGGGCACTGGATGCCGGTGGAGCAGACCTTGCTCGCGGCGGGTTTGTTGTCCTCGTTGCACATCTCGCTGCCCTTGGCCTCCTCATCATCCCTGCACTCCACGGCGCGCACCTGCACACCCTCTCCGCAGGACACGGAGCACTGCAGCGGGACATTGGCGAATTATCTGATTATAGAGTGCGCCGTCAACTCACCCCTGACCACTGCGACGTGTGCCACCGAGGACAGTCCATCTGATTGCACGCCTCCTGGAAGCGCGGTTTATGGGCCGTACACTTGGCGTCGTTTACCTAGGTTGAGGGCATTCAACAAATTAATATCTGCCGCAAGTTTAGGCGCGTAACAAGAAGAGGCTTCCGGGAAACGGTCCAAAGTCGTTGAAGCGAAGCGGAGAATTGGACTCTGAGCGACTGGCTATTGGCCGGAGGTGTGAATGCGAACACGTTGTTCCGTTTTATGAGCTGCCGTAAGGGCGGAGGCGAGAAAAACGAGCGCTTTGCATTCACAACGCGCCGCTCCCGACTCCCTTTTGGTCTGTGCGGTTAATTTGAGCGTGGGCGGCGAAAGGGCAGGACGTGATTGATTTCTTCATAAACTCACGCGTATCTTGGTGTTGTTGGCCTCTTCGACGCAGTGCACCTGACGCAGTCGCGATCCGGTGCCGCAGCTCGTCGAGCACGCGCCCCAGTCCATCACGTGCCACCTGAAAGACGCAGCGCCAGATAAGGTAGTGTTATTTGCATTCGAAATGCGCATCATGCATAATATTCGACGCATTTGCCGCTCGTCCTCCCGGCGCGCCACAATTCGCACCTCCCGGTCCCGACCGCCGACCGCCAACCGCACATGTGCCGCCACTACGTGCGCCCGATTTGACAAATTTGCGGTGCGTGCCTCACATGTAACGACTGCGAGAGGACGAGCAGCCACGGGGGCACGTTCGCCACTTGACTACTTACTTCGGCGGGCAATTGTGCGAATTGCAAGCCACCACAGCGGCGTCGGGCTTCTGCAACACGTTGCAGAGCGGCTCCTCCGCCTCCTCGCCGCTGACGCGATTCAGACAAATCGGCCGCGACATCTTGAAGCCTAAGAGAGAGGGCACAGGTAGTGAGCGGATTTGAGACGAGGTCGGGATGCGCGCTCACCTCCGCCACACGTCACCGAGCAGAAGGACATGGCCGCCATTGACCAGTGGTACAGGGGTCGCTTGCAGGAGCTGCCGTCGCCGCCGCAGACGCCGCAGGCATCGATCTGCTTGCTGGATCCGATGCGGAGATCGCAGCCGACGCGCTGCAAACGCGCATTTGCTAAGATGAGCTAGTGAAGGGAGGCATGCTAAAGGGGTAGCTGGCATGTGAGGCATTACGTATTCTTCCAGCCGAGTCATCTCGCAAGATGGATTTTGTCAACATAATTTCAGCACAATGATTAAGTGCACATATTTGCAGCTCATTCCAGCAGGGACAACATTCCCGAGTGATGCACCCCTAGACAAGACGAACAAACCTGGCAATATCCGCCGATGCACATGTCGAGACTTCCTGGCCGACAGCGCGTTCCATCCTGGACGCGATCGGCGAGGCGGGCGACGACCAGCAGGGCATCCGGAGGATCCTCCCGCCCGCTGGCCACGTTGGCGGCCACCGGCTTGCCGCGACACGTGAGCACGCACGGCTCCTCGTCGTCGTAGTGCGGCGTCCAGACGTAGTGGACACCTTCGTACGGCTGCGAATTGAAGGCGGCGCATTGGTCCTCGCGGAAGTCGTGCGGATCCGGACATGGCTGCAAATGAGGGCACCTGGTTGCCGGGGAAGGATGTCATTCGAATGGCGCTCACCTGCATATTGCAGATCTTGCTCCTCACACGATCGCCGCGACATTTGGCCAACTGGCAGCGGCGGATCTGGTGGGAGACACCCCCGTTGCAGGACCTGGAGCACGGCGACCACTCCGACCAGGACGTCCATCCGCTGGCGCGCACATCAATATCATGCAGCTGCGACGACAACTCCTGCAATAATGACGCAGCCGTCAAACTTCCGCGTACCGATTATTAACCGGGGTGGAAGGCGCCCTGGCTTCAACTTGTCGGGGTTAGTGAATAAATGGCACCTGTCACTCTGTCATAAGTGCGATATTAATAACGGCGCAGAGAATGAAAACTTAATTTTGCCCATCACGAAAACTTGTCCAGGGCGCGCTCGAATTTATCGCTCCTGAGATTATTAACGATCTACTGCCGGATGAGGCCCCGCCACCCCCGCTGCGCGAATCAATTATTAACATACTAAAATACATCGGCTGCCGCCAAGGTGGGGGCGCAAGTAATTAGGAGTAATTCAGTAGTCAATATTGCTAACCCTTGCTCCATGGAAGGTTGAGGCAATTCACACAGCAGTCGAATTCTATCCCAAATCAAAATCAACAATGCATTATTCATGCGCGCTCCCGCAAAGTGAAGTGGGCCAAATATGGGCCAAATCTGCCGCCCGCTCGCATTTATCCTGGACGAGCAGGAGGCAGAGCAGGCGCTTCGAATCGCAACGATTTTGTTATTTCAGTCAGCCAACTGCTACCACCCCAGGCTGACATTCGAGTCTCGAGCATAATGCACAGATCCAGCAGTTTGCGTAAAGAAGGAAGTGAAACTAAACAAGACGGAAAAGGCGCAATCCTCAAAAATAACGAGGTTTTCGATATTCTCCGCTCCCCTCTAATAGCCTCACGTCATTAATTTATCTCACCCCTGAAGTGTACAAATTTTTAGCACCACGTTACACTGAATATTTATGTGTAGAGATGTTGGGGATGTACATAAACCTGTATTCATCTGTGGGAATTGCGTTCTCGTTATTATCCTTGTTATCCAGCTTCCTGCCCGTCGCGGCAAGAAATACGATCGACTCAATGGCAAAGAACAAGGATGCGCCAGGATGCCAGCGCGTACGCCGCGAATTTATTAGCGAATCATAAAATGTCGGAGAACGGGGAGGCGCTCGACAAGGATAATTTGCGTCGGGCGGCGGTGAAGGATAACTTTTCGCGCGTCGCAGGATGCGGTGGTAAAGTGTACTTCTCTGAGACAATTTTTGTAATCTAATAAAAGTCGCGCATATTTCGCTTCCACTTTTAATTCGCACTGACATTCAAGTCCACTGCGGCTCTTCTTCGAGGACGTTTTGAAAAAGACAATTAATGTAGTTCTTTGTCCAAGTATTCTTAGTTTCGTTATTTGTTTCTTTTGCATCAGAACAGACCGAGAACAAGTAAAAACAGTAGAATCTAGAAGAAATGATGTAAAAAAATAAGGGAAGTACTATTAGTAGGAACTAAGTGAAGATGAGATCGAGACTCTGATCGTGCTTACTGGGTCCTAAATGAGCCCTACTAGATAGCTTCAAATTACAAAGGCAGGGTTTTATGCCATCAGCAGATCAGACTGGAACTTATTTATGAGCGAAAGATTGAATACTTTATCCGGTATTAGTTGTATAGAAGGGAAGAAGCGAAAAGTTTAGAATTGCACGGAGGTTGTCGCGCCACCCCCAGCCTGTCAGCGGTCGCAAGCGTGTAAAAGTTAAGACAACAGAACAATATTGGAAGTTTACGGCAAACTCACTTGGTCGGAGTCGTCCTCGTCGGCGATGGCGTTGTCCTGGCTGGAGGAAGAATTGGTGGCGCCGTTATTAATGTGGGCATCGACAGCGACAGCCTCCCCATTGTCGGATGCTTCGTGTGCATGCAGGCGCGCAAACACCTTGAACAAAAAGCGCGATTGGAATAACTGCGCCCCAAAGTGCGACGAGGGAGGCGCTAAGTCGTGCATTGCCACCCTCCGTATTGGTCCCGGAAACAAGCGATCGAGAATTGCAAGAGGATCCCCTTGGTAATTGGAAGAAGTTGATTTTTGAGAGTTATGGACTGTAGACATTGAAATTTCCCCCATTTCATGGCAATTAACCCTCGTCCAAACACTCTGATTAAAGAGCAAGTTAGAAGGCGAATGCAGGTGACATATCCATCCTAACGCAGTCTCCGGAGGAAACATTTTGACACATGTTCACCTGGAACGGATGTGATCCAGTCAATTAAATCGAGCAGGATACTTTTCATCCTAGACACGGGTCGAGATTGCTTCATTTAACGTCATCCATCGCTGAATGAAACTTTACTCTTGCCGCCCCTGCCAGTGGCAAAGGAAGGCATTTTACATGAAATCAGTCTATTCTTCTCGGGATTAGCGCTTGTTGTAAGCTTTCATCTCTCCCTATTCCTTAACTGGGCAAACAACTTTGCGAGTGAAAATTTCGAGTTGCCGTGTAGCTCGATATTACATACAAGCGGAAGATGAAACTTGCCGATTGATTCGCGATCGTATATGATCAAGAAGCTTTCCACTTTCCAATTAAAGCTATTCATTATTATCCGGTGGGCCAGTGCCGGCTCCAGTATTTCAGCGCCCTGATCCAACAACAGCGGACTGGGACGGGGAATGCATGAGATACGCATCGATTGATTCCATCTGAAGCCGGCCCTGCTGATAGTGTTTGGCGGAAAAATGCGCAATTTAGAAACTGCCAACAATAGGCGATACGCATGGGATTCATAGATAAAATAACTTCTTGAGTCGCAATCGAAGGTCATAGTGTGTCATTCAAGTAATAAGCAGTCTAAAGCAGAGGTCGGCAACGTTTTTTATGAAAAGGGCGCCATACTACATTAAAAATTCTTGGCGGGCGGCAAATATTCCA
>JAOEHK010015739.1:0-10572 GCA_025447835.1 Labidoglobus nevermanni | reverse complement strand
GCGCCCCCCCCCCCCCCCCCCCAGGTACGCTAGTGTTGTTAATTGACACATTTAATGATGTAATTCCACCAGGAATGATGGCCAAATATATTTTCATTTCAGCAGCCAAACTTTTAGTGGTAAGAGAGGTGTGACCCTTAAGATTGAGGTGGACTAGAAATTTTGCCACAAGCACGTCTATTTATAGACCCTTTTTTAGAAAAAGTCAGTCTTATAGGCTGTAAAATACGGTAATTGCAAGATGTGATAAACCCATTGTTTATTGACCCCAAGTGTCGCAGAAATTCAGAAGATGAATGAAGCAAGTGCTCGAACTCTCAGTCCCAAGGGAGTTGCAAGAGTTTCACTAATCAAAACAAGACCATAAATTCCCATCGGATTGATGCCGATCTTCCCTTCACGTTTCCTATTGAAACTTTCAGCAAGATGAGGCTAAGATGAAGAGTAGGGGCATGCGATAAGCAATTCTAATGGCTCGCGATTTGTTGTAGGTAAGGCCGTGCCCTTCGTAGAGCTGACCGTGGCCCATGCATCTGTGCTGACCATCTTGGCGATCAGTTTCGAGCGCTACTACGCGATCTGCAAGCCGCTGAAGGCCGGCTACATCTGCACGAAGACGCGCGCATCCCTCATCTGCCTGCTGGCGTGGTGCGTGGCTGCCGTCTTCACAAGGTATGAGGGTGGCATTTACTATTGAGATGCACTTTACCCCCTCGTTGCATCCCCGTTTGTGCATGGCTGAATTCCGCACTAATCTGTATTGCTAGCTCATCCACCACATTCGCACATTGCGCCACTGATTAGCAAGCTGAGTGGCCACGCAGGGAGGCATTGCAAGGTCAGGGAAAGGGCAGCAGGGCGACCGGGGCGTTCAATGCGATTAGCTCAAGCATATTGTATTATGGGTAAAAGCAAAACTTCATTAGATTGCTCTTAGCAGCGCGGCCATGACGGCAGGACGAATGTCCTCGTCCTCTTTGTCGCGCTACGCTGTTCCTCCTTTTTCCACTTCACATGTGCGCCTCAAGTATGCGCCCCGACTCGTTCAATTAAATCTGCCCACCTTCGGTTCCCTGTCATTTGCAATTTACTTTCTTTCGTCCTGATTCCCCAATTGTAGGCAACTTGTAGATTTTCTACATGATGCAGGGAATGTAAGGGTAGCAATTTCAATCAGTGCGGCATTATCTATGACTTGGTGTCTTGGAGGGGAGAGTGGCGCTGATTTCCGCATCTTGTAGAAATCACCAAAATTCAATCTTGCTCCGGAACAAAGCGCGTCGCCTTTTGAACCTTTTTCTCGTCACTTCAAGGATAACCCAACGCGCCCGATTGATCTAGTGAGGCGGGGATGCGGAAAATGATACCGAAAAAATGCTGCACTCATTCATCTGCAATCACGACGTTCGCATTTCCGCGAATTTGAAGTTAATGGTTATCTTCATTCTTTCGTTTTCTTATCAACTAATTATCCATCATATTGAGAGATCATAGAAACAAGATAAAGACTGACCATGCTTTGATCGGTATTTTGTTACTCACCGACATCTAGAAATGAGATTTTGTTTTTTATGGCCCCCCAAATATTCTCATATTGCCCAGTTATGTACCAAGAATTGCGTAGAATTTCACAAAAGCTATTTGGATTAAGGTTTTGTTGATAACTATTGCTTTTCTAAGATGTAATCAAATCAAAAGTTTGGCGGCACCTGCTTTGAGAAACTGTGCCCTAAGAAAATGTACGGAAAAGCAGATCGCAATTTTTCGTCTCTGTCCTGTTTTGCATCAATCTCGTTATTATGGGAATTCAGTTTCTATTTGTCTAGACAAATATTTCACCCTTTAATCCTGTCAACTTGCCAGTTTCCTCCGAATCCTTTCAGATGTGCGCTTTTTGAAGGCATCATTCATAGAGCAACTTATCTTAATTGCCATTTTCAATTGTTTCCATTTGCCACGAATTGCGTAAGTTTCCTTATCGCAAAATTATCTTGCTCTTTGGCATTTCTGAGTAATATTTCGCATATTTTCTGACATTCTCCAATTTCGTCCTCTCGCGAATTGTCAACAATTTCCGAAATTGCAAATTGTAAGTCACAAACTGTTGTTGTCCAAGCATTGTCCTCATTTACAAATTTATGCACGTAAACAATTGCAGAATGCGCTTCAGAATTGCATTCTATGTTATGGAATCCCTTCCGGATTGCGTAAACAATGGCAATCTGCAATAGAACGTAACCGGACGATGTGCGGATGCACTCTTGAGTCGTCACGTGATATCTTCGCGCTGCTGCATTTGCGGCCAGATAATCACTGTCCACACAAATTTGTAATGTGAGCACATGCATTAGTCCAATGCATTCTCGTCCTCCTCCGGAAGCCCCAAGTGAGCTGTCTTTGCACTCGTCTCCCGACGTCTTCAGCATGCTCCTTCTCACGGCTATCGAATGTTTCCTTGCTTGCATTCGTTTCTTTTCCCTGGTTGTTGACATTTCATTGCATCTTGGATGGAAAGTTACAGAGTTCCAGTCACAGGGCTCACTGAGGCTTCTAGGTCATAGCAGCTAAGAGTTGTTGGTTCATGTAGATCAGTGTTGCCCAAACTTAAGCACGGGGAATACCCTTCTTCAAGTGATGGGACCCAGGGTATTCCCCATACTTGTCCGCCAGCACCTTGTCCCCCAATTTCTTGTTTCGTTGTCGTCGACCCCCTGAAACCACTTTGGGAATCACTGAAGTAGATAGAAGATAAATGTTTTCCCTTCGCGAATGATTGACGAATTGAAGTTGTCACGTGACACGCGACACAATTTCCAATTTTCCACCACATTGCAATGAAGGCGATCCCATAACCCGTGATCTGTTTCTGGGATTAATCCTCAATGTGCATCAAGTCATAGATATTTCGCTTGCCTGACCACCTAACTTAGCTGCAAGAACAAATCGGAAGTTTCCGCTGAGATATGATTGGATTTCGTTGACCCAGAGTTGGGTTGGCCGCTGGGCAAGCGGATAATCCGCACGGTTAAACATTACATCGACCTCAATGAGCGCCTTGACGTGTGACGTCTTCTGGTGACCTCAAACCCATCGGCGCGGGTTGAAATTGCGTGCCGAAATTGATTCGGCAGGACAAAGCGCACCCCAATGGGCGTCCTGCCGTGCAGCCCTGCCGCAAAACAGGCATTGCGTTTTTGCCGTTGTCCTTCATCATCCTGCCGTCATATTCGCCAGCCAATCATCATATCGTCATCGATGATATCGAAGAGTTGCAGCAATCTAGGTCAACTGGTGGCATCAGGCTATGCCGCCCCCGCAGCCGCCCCCGGCGCTCGCCGTAACGATGCAACAAGACGCTCTCGAAGTCGTTTCGCCATCCACGCGCACATCTGCTGCTTTCGCCCATCCGGTTATCATGAGCGCTTATTTCACCGTTTCAGGCTGCTTTCTGGGACAGTCCCATTGCTGTCCATTCGTCCATTCGTTTGCCAATTATTGCTTCCGGCTGGAGCGACCCTGTAAATATTCTGCGTGGCTTTGCTTTCGCCATCCCATTACCATCTAATTGACGATGTCTTTTCTCGCCGCGCCGGACCTCGCAGCCCGATCCTGGGCATCGCCGAGTACCACCAGCAGGTGGACTACTTCGATGGCAGCAAGGTGCCCGCGTGCCATACGAGGGCCAACACCTTCTGGCCGGCGCTGTACTTCCTCGCCACCGCCTTCACCTTCTTCATCCTGCCCCTTGTGGTCCTGATCGCGCTGTACCTGGTCATCGCTAAGCGTCTCGTCTCGCATGCTGCGAGCGTGGTTCTGCACAAGCACCACCCCGATAAGTGCGCGATGCGCGCCCGCAAGCAGGCCATCCTCATGCTGGGCACGGTCGTGCTCAGCTTCTTCCTCTGCCTCATCCCCTTCCGCGTCTTCACCATCTGGATCATCATCGTGCCGGAGCAGCAGTTCTACGCGCTGGGCGTCGAGAAGTACTACAACATCCTCTACTTCTGCCGCATCATGGTCTACATCAACTCGGCCGTCAACCCGATCCTCTACAACCTGATGAGCTCCAAGTTCCGGACGGGCTTCCTCATCTGCTCGGCGTGCCGGCGCCGGCGCTACCAGCAGGCTACCTGCAAGCTGAAGCGGGCGTGCAATGGCACCCTCAGCACATCCGCGTCCACGAAGCGCTGCGTCCAGTTCAGGAGCAGCGAGGAGGCCATCATCCTCAAGGAGGCACATCGCAGCCAGGTCGAGGAGACGATTGCTTTGCAGGACACCTGCAGGTCGCTTTGCGCCCTCAAGCGGCACCACGACATGGAGAGCTTCCTGTGAGCAGCAGCGCAACCTTCCGCAACTTGCTGTTCCCCATGTAGGGACAATTCCTCTCGTGCTGAGATGTGTGCTCAATTGTTTTCTCTTCGAGCACTCAGAATGAGTGACCTCGATCCATCCACACAACTCGGAAATTTCATTATTTCATCAGCAAGTGCTTAAATCAATGTCCAAGTCGCCACTACTCTAAATGGGCTTCAGCCTTCATTTCGCATTCATTTCTGAGGAAACTCTGAGGGATCCAATGGGAGACGATGGAAATTTGATGGATTTATTTAGACTTCTGTAAACCTACTTATACTCGATAACAATTGACATTATTAAAACAATGTTCCCATACATTCAATTGCATGACTGAAAGTCTATTGGAATAGTTTCATTCTCTCTAGGGCAGAGACGGCTAACCCAAATGATCTCGCGGACCACTTTGGTAATACATCCTGACTCTGTGTGCCACACATATACGAACGGACTAAGGGTATTCCTCGCCTTAGTCCAGAAGCAACCAACCTAAGGGCAACTTGAAAGTAGCAATTGCTCCTTCCTTGTATTAGCTTCCTATCGCCCGATGGCCCTTGGATGTGTAATGTTCCAATAGAGTTTTAAGCCATGTAATCGTGTTAAATGTGTAGAGTACTTAGCAGAAGTAAATGTAAGTACGAATGGAATGGCAAATCGATGCGGTGAGCTCATCCGGAGTGTGCTTTTGCCGTTTTCCAGCCCCATCCTGAGCATCACGCAGTACAGTGTCGAAGAGTACTTCGACAGCACCATGGTGACCGTGTGCTTCAGCTCCGTGGAGACCCTCCTCGCCTCGCTGTACTTCCTGCTCACCATGTCCGTGTTCTTCTTTCTGCCGCTCGGCATCCTCATCGTGGTGTACGCCCTCATCGCCAAAACGCTGATGGACCACCCGAACCTGATGGCGGCGTACAAGAACAACGCGGCGACGCAGCCCAGCCAGAGCGTGCTCAAGTATCGTAAGCAGGTGGTCGCCATGCTGGCGACGGTCGTGGTCGCCTTCTTCGTCTGCCTGCTGCCCTTTCGGGCGCTCACGCTCTGGATCATCGTGGCGCCAGCGCACGCCATCACGGATATCGGCATCGAATGCTACTACAACCTCATCTATTTCTGCCGCATCATGTTCCACATCAACTCGGCCATCAATCCCATCCTCTACAACATCATGAGCTCCAAGTTCCGGGTCGGCTTTCTGCGCGTCTGCGGCGTCCAGCGACGCCGGCTCAAGCGCCAGCAAGCCGACATCAATCGCAAGAACACGTTCAACACCTCGTCCACGACCAACACGGCCTCCTCGCAGCACACCTCCGACTCCCTGTTTTCGCGGTACAGCTCCAAGCATAAGCACAAGGGCGGCCACGACCCAGACGCTGGCAAATTGCAGAAGAACGAGATGTTTGTCCGCATTGCCATCACGCCCTTCCGACCCAACGCACCCAATGCCAACGAAAGACGCATCTCAGTCGGCGAAAGTTTTGTGTGAACTCTAAGGTCCCAGCAATACTGCTCAGTAGCCGAGCGGTAACACATGGATGGCCCATGCGTCTTGTGATTTGGGTTCATGCCCTGGCACAGCGTAATAGGGAGAGGTAATCCCCCATCCCATCCCAATAACCCAATCCTATCTTCCCTTCGAAAAACAAAGGGCCGTACAAAGAGGATGTAGAATAGGCCCAATAATTAGGGCCTAAGCAATGGAACCTAGATGGCCCATGGGTTCAAGCCCTGACTATCGAGCGGCCAGTAGAAAGAGGTAATCCCCAATACCAGCCCAATAACTCAATTTGATCTTCCCTTCCAAAAACTAACGTCCGTACAAAGAGGATCAATAATGGGCCCAATAAGTAGGGCCTAAGTTGATGGAACATAGTTGGCCCATAGGTCTAGTAACTTGGGTTCAAGGCCTGAGTATCGAGCGACCAGTAGAGAGAGGGAATCCTTCATCCCATCCCAATAACCCAATTTTATCTTCCCTTCTAAAAACAAAGGGCCGTACAAAGAGGATATAGAATAGGCCCAATAATTAGGGCCTAAGCAATGGAACCTAGATGGCCCATGGGTCTAGTGACCTGGGTTCAAGCCCTGACTATCGAGCGGCCAGTAGAAAGAGGTAATCCCCAATATACCATCCCAATAACTCAATTTGATCTTCCCTTCCAAAAACTAACGTCCGTACAAAGAGGATCTATAATGGGCCCAATAAGTAGGGCCTAAGTTGATGGAACATAGTTGGCCCATAGGTCAAGTAACTTGGGTTCAAGGCCTGACTATCGAGCGGCCAGTAGAGAGAGGGAATCCATCATCCCATCCCAATAACCCAATCCTATCTTCCCTACCAAAAAAGACGAGGCCGTACAATGAGGAGAATAGGCCCAATAAGTAGGGTTTAAGCTGATGGAACCTAGATGGCCCATGGGTCTAGTGACCTGGGTTAAAGCCCTGACTATCGAGCGGCCAGTAGAAAAAGGTAATCCCCAATCCCATGCCAATAACTTAATTTTATCTTCCCTTCCAAAAACTAAGGGCCGTACAAAGAGGATGTAGAATAGGCCCAATAAGTAGGGCTTAAGCTGATGGAACCTAGATGGCCCATGGGTTTAGTAACCTGGGTTCAAGCCATGACTATCGAGCGGCCAGTAGAGAGAGGGAATCCATCATCCCATCCCAATAACCCAATCCTATCTTCCCTACCAAAAACGACAAGGCCGTACAATGAGGATATAGAATAGGCCCAATAAGTAGGGCCTAAGCTGATGGAACATAGATGACCCATGAGCTTATTGACTTGGGTTCAAGCCCTGAGTATCGAGCGGCCAGTAGAGAGAGGTAATGCCCCAATCCCATCCGAATAACCCAATTTTATCTTCTCTTCCAAAAACTAAGGGCCGTACAAAGAGGATCTAGAATAGGCCCAATAAGTAGGCCCTAAGCTGATAGAACCTGGATGACCCATGGGTCTATTGACTTGGGTTCAAGCCATTGCACAGCGTTACCATTGACTATCAACCGACCAGTAGAGAGATGGATCCCCCAACCCATCCCAATAACCCAATCCTATCTTCCCTTCCAAAAACTATGAGGCCGGACAAGGAGGTTGTACAATAGGCCCAATAAAGAGAACCTAAATGCTGTGTGTGCCCTACAACTAGCACCAAACCAAAGTCCCAGCAAGCAGCTCAAAACATTGGCATTTTTTACAAATTCATCAAGTCTTATTTTGTACGCGTTTGCGTTCTTTTCTGGGCGGGAAATTAATGGAAAATATCTGAATTGATTGTTGACCAATGATGCTATTGATGCACCTATTGAATATTGGGAAAGTGTGTTTTGCACGATTTGTACTGGTTTTGGAATGCATTCGTCATTGACATCAATAACTACGTATATATTTTATATAAATATATTGTACATAATTTTATTGTAAGATTATTTTAACAATAAACATTTTTCAATTGAAATTAAAAACATTATTGAAGTCAATGTATTATTTCTTAATTATCCATTTTCTTCCAACTACACTTCCCTGATTTCATATTGAACCTTATTTAAATAACAAATTACTCTCGATTTATGTGATACTTTTAAACAAATTATGAACAATTTGAAATTTATGCGCATGTGAAACAAACGCGTATTGTTGGATGCCTATTTAGTTTGGACGATGGTAATCTGTGTTGATTTCGTTTCAAGCGTAAAAACTAAATCATTATGTATGATTTCCTTAGAAAATCAGTAATTGCCAGAAAGTAGACATTACAAGGCATGTTTAGGAATAAAAATCATATCTGATAGGCGCTTTATAACATTGTAATGAAACATGCAAAATTACGTAAGTCATGACATAACCTGAATAGTCTAACCTCTCGTCTTTCGTTTCTGTTAAATAATACTTAAAATTTCCGTAAATATTTATTGCTGTGAAATCATTGCAAGTGAGATCATGGGGAATATGATTTCGGCTGCTGATCTGGCCGCAGCAGCGATTGTGAATCCCAATGCTGGTTGTGCAAATGAAACCGAATCGAAAACATCAAATCAACGTTCATTCGGGACTCAAAATCCCGGTATACCTTCTGAATGTCCGATGCATGCAATGCAGACTGCGAATTCTCCCATGAAATGCCCAGTAAGACACGACCCCAGCGAAATCAACCCTTTGAATATGGTAAGTTGTCAACGAACGGAAATTGGCTTTTCTGATGAAACAACTCGAGAACGTTGCAGATGCCGGCAGCAAATCAACAACCATCGCCTGGTCAACCTTTCCCATTGCCCAAAGAGCGCCAAGTTTCATCCATACCGAAAGCAATTGTGAATGACGGCGAATCTCCGTACTGGATGTATCCCAGCCAGCAGATGTTCTGGAATGCCATGCTGCGCAAGGGCTGGCGATGGAAGGAGGAAGATATCGCTCCCAATGACATGGATGCAATCATTAAAATCCACAACGCGAACAATGAGCAAGCCTGGCAGGAAATTCTCAAATGGGAAGCACTACACGCTCACGAATGCTGCTCCCCGAAGCTGAAGAGTTTCGGAGGCAAAGCGACCGATTACAGCCCAAGAGCTCGAATCAGGCAACTCATGGGATACGAACTTCCTTTCGACCGCCACGATTGGATCATTGATCGATGCGGGAAAGAAGTGAGATATATTATTGACTACTACGACGGTGGATCAATGGATCATAAATACAGATTTGCATTATTGGATGTACGCCCTGCTATGGACAGGTACAACCACGTGCAAATTATTCATTTCCTCAAACATTCATTCGTTTCTATTTCAGCATCGAAAATATTTGGGACAGAATGAAAGTCTGCTGGTGGCGATGGCGATTTAGCAGTGAGTGATATAACTTTTTAGCCACCTACTCGCTTAGAAGATGTCTTCTTTCCCCGGAGAACAAATCTGCATCATTTAGTAACCCACATGATGTTCCCATTCAATAAAAATGTTACGTTGTTCATTCTGAGCTCGTCTTCAATTCACAACTTGGCTGGAAATTACATTTCTAATTATTATCACAGTCTTAGTAATAATATTAAGCTCTACGTGCACTTTAAATACTTTTCTCAAAGATGTAGAACTGAATTTGTTTAATTTTGATTAACAGTTTAATGTTTGTTGGGTTGCCTACTCAGCTTATTGTCTCGCATCAACGTCAGTCGGAAATCGAAGATGGCGTCGTAACCCCTTAGTTACAAATATTGAGGGTTGTGGATAAGGGTTCGGCAGCCAGAAAGAAGCATCGAGACGGAATTACGCGTGGGCGAATTAACCCTCCAAGTGTGCTTCGTCGTCGAGCACGAATCCGTGTAGCGGGCGAATGGCAAAAGATGTCGAAAGTGTGGACGAGGGTGTGCATGTAAGTAAAACAGCCCCAACGCCGAGGTAGCCACATGAGGCGAAGTGCGAGTCGATAGGGCTAGCAAAAGTCGTTTGTTTGCCGCGTTGCTCATCCGAACCCGATTGTTTGCAGCTGAGCAGTGCGGGAGTCGAAGAACACGTCTGCCAGAACAGCCACCCGGGGCGGATGCGTGTGATTAGCCGCAATTCCATAACGGTGTCTCGAAGCCTGCAGTATTTACTATGCACAACCGTGCGTGGAGTGCGAACGTAACCGTTGGGCCCAAGGTGCGTGCGAGCGAATCCGCGACGCAATTCTGAGATGGATCCCGAATGCAAGACGAAGATTCACCGCAGACGAAGAAGCCGACCAACCACTTGTTAACGCGACCACCGGGTCAATCCCATAAGACACACTCTCGAACATTTCCCGTGCGAAAATTCACTGCTGACTGGCAAGAAGTGGACCATTAAGGACAATCAATCCGAGAAGCGCCAGATAATTACGGAAAGGTAAACATTTATCGCTAAATTTGCTACGCAATAGCTCAAAGCATGGAAAATTCCACCTGGAAATGGGTGCGGTGTGTCTGGGTTAACTTCCCAAATTTCTGAATCACTTATTAAGCGTTGAAATAGTTCAAACACAGCGATAACTCAATAGTTTATACAGTAAAACCCCGGTATAACGAATTTCAAGGGACCGACGTGAAAAATTCGTTATATCGAGGTTACTCGCTATAACGGGATCCTCATGATGAAAAAAAGAACTCGGTATATATTATGTTTATAGAATTGTATACAATTCAGAGATGACCATAAACACGTCATACATTACATTTTTTGAAAGTATTCGTCTATTTTAGTCTG
>JAOEHK010015728.1:0-10576 GCA_025447835.1 Labidoglobus nevermanni | reverse complement strand
CCAAGTTCTGCTTCATTTCTCTTTGAAACACTACCGAATTAAATATAGAACTGCATGATGATGTGTGTGTTAATTGGGAAAATGATATAGGAAGTACCCAGAAGTGCGTTCTACAACAATGAATGGCAACAATGAACCTCGATTGAGCATTGCTAATAGGAGACTTGTTACAGACTGGACTCTGATGTCAATACTAAAACCAAGCGAATATACGTGTACCAGATGCCCGAATTCGTACTTCACGACGAAGCAACGGCTGAAAGTGCATTTGCGAGCAATCCATCCGCACTCGATAGAACCGGAGGAGCGACTGAACCAAAAGCCGCATTTCATATTCGGAAACAAACGCAACAGCACCAAAGATTGCGCCGTTTGCAGTAATCGCAAAATCAAAGGCGGCAGAAGGGAAACGATTTATTATTGCGACACGTGTCCGCGCAAACCCGGCTTACATCCAGGAGAGTGCTTCAAAAAGTACCATTCTCTCAAAGTGTACAAAACCGAGATGATATAAACATTCATCTCAACAACTTAGACCTAAATCATGTAATTGTGTGATTGAATAAATATTTAAACATGATTCAATATTACATTCCAGATGCAAAGTTTGTGCTGTTTCATCAGATACGAAAGTATGTAACAAAGCTGTTGGAGTATAGACAACTAATATTTGATCTGTTTCAGGAGCGTTGCCGGGCACCAGAGCGAGTTTTAGCAATAAATAAACATAGTTTGTGCGTCTGCATTCCTCACGCCGCCATTACCGGAAATCCAATTTGAAATCGCGCATTAAATAAAGGCCAGAGACCCCTTTCAATGTAATGTAATGTTGTAATTAGAGTTTGAACGAGTATTGCACTTGTGCGGTGTTTGTAAGTCAGTCGCCTTCCTTCCAACCGCATCTCTTATGCGCTTCTCGGCGTCTCGGCACACGAGCCAGCTAACAGTCGTCCTTGTTGTAGGGTTCCTGGACTACGCCTTCGGCCGCAAGTTTATTTGCTGTGATTGCAACCGTGCGTA
This sequence comes from Labidoglobus nevermanni, assembly GCA_025447835.1. Classification (NCBI taxonomy): domain Eukaryota; kingdom Metazoa; phylum Arthropoda; class Insecta; order Coleoptera; family Staphylinidae; genus Labidoglobus; species Labidoglobus nevermanni. The sequence goes on along the minus strand of JAOEHK010015728.1, from coordinate 9,556 downwards.
CACGGCGAGGGGGTCGCTGTTGCGCCACCGCAAGTTCGAGTGCGGCAAGCACAAGCCCTTCCGATGCGAGCTGTGCCCGAAGAAGTTCACGCGCAACACCACCCTGCTGCAGCATATGATAAAATGCCATTCGCAATTTTAGCCAATAAACTAAGCTAGTCGAATCACACTGCGCCAATCCGCTTCCCGCCTACTTACTAATGGACACCCTCGCCCGCTCACTCACACATCTCTTCATTCTCAAATCGTTGCATTGCCTTGGTGCCGGACACGCTCTCCACCGCGAATGCGCCCTGCACGCACATGTCGCTCACTCGCCCTTGTTGTAGGTGGCCCATACATCAAGCAGGAGCCGCAGGCGGCGCACGCGATGCCCATTTTCGACTTTGTGTCGCACAAGGGCTTCCTCTACGTGGCCAACAAGTTCAGCTCCAATAAGATGTACTACAACTGCTACTTCTACAAGGAGGAGTGCTGCCGCGCCACCGCGCACGTCCCTATGGGCAATCGCAAGGTGATAAAGCTGGGCAAATTGGCGCACACGCATCCGCCGAATCCTTCCGTTTCAGTTATTTGCAGATTTAAGAACATGCTCAAGAATCGCATTTGCTTGACCAGCGATTCGGTGCACACCATCTACCAGCAGCTGGCTGGGGAGTAGGTTGCTGGCGCGCGTTGCCGGCACCCACTAATTGAGCGCTCTTCCAGGGACCCCATCGGGGCGCATTACGTGCCCCTCACGAAGAACCTGCTGCTCTCGATGGGCCACTGGCGCTATCGCTATCTGCGCAAGCAGCAGCTCGCTTCCCAGGAAAGTGCGCACTCGTGAGCGCAATTGTCCTGTTACTGGACGAAGAAGAAGAAGAAGAAGAAGAAGCAATGTTACAAGCTTAAGTTGATTGCGGCAAATGTAGTAATAAACCAGCTGCGACCTCTTTGACTCTCTTTCTTTTCCGATGATCGATTTGATTGCAAGTTTACAGGTGTTGCCTTTCGATTCGTACTCGTTTACTTCTAACTCATTTAGTTACTTTCGTTGCTAATTTTCGTATAGCTTGTACGTCTCGCTGGCCTCTGTGAGCAGTGTATTAATAAACGCATTACATTTTAGGCGATTACTTTCCGATCCGAGAGAAAAAGTACGTGTGTCCATGCAAGAAAGCGTATTACCGCAATTCGCACCTGAACCGCCACCAGCAGAACAGTTGTCGTAAGCAGCGCTCTTCTTCATTGCATATCGCATATTGCAATGCGCATTTTCGGCGCGACTTGTAACTGATGATTGCGTTTGCAGATCTTCGATTTCTGACGTTCGGCGATCGCAAATTCAATTGCAAGTGCGGGCGCATGTACAAGGAGAAGAAGCATCTGATGCGCCACATTAAGAGCGGATGCCGATTCGGAATGCTGAGATAAATGCGATCCGGCGCATCATCATTGACTGTCCACATTGGGAGGAGACTTGCTTGGATATTTTAATAGTTCATTTTAGCGTAGCAATGATAAGTAGAATCACAGCGTAGTACACACTCTTGTTGAATACTTACTATGTTTATGGAAGGTCTAGTTTCGGTTTCGGCGTGTGCGTTCTAATGACATAATTCGACTTGTATTGTACATGTAGATTATTGCTGGACATAGGATGAAGTCGTGTTTTGCTTTCAACTAATAAATTCAATAGCATCAAGCATCCAGGCCAATGAAACGCTCCCCTAGACCCATTGGTCGCAATGGTTGCTAATTGTTTGCGTGTTTTAGGTCGATGTGCACTGGGAATGCACACACGGACGATGATCGCAGTGGCAAAGCAATGCGAACATGTAAAATTTGTACATAATCCTGAGCGGGTCAATTTGATTCTCTTCCATTCTTTAATCAACAATTAATCAATTTCCGGCTCTGATATGCTCATCACTCAGCTTCCTTGGTAGGGCAATGATCATTTCGCTTTTCGTTTCAATCTACTGCCAATTCTCGCTTGCGTTTGTTGCGTTTGTTGTTTTCACACCGAGACTCGATATGTTTTGCTTGCAGATTATAAGCATATTGTTTTCCAAAAGGACGTTACTGGCCGCTCGGTGTGTCCGCAGTGCGAGAAAACGTACAAGCAGCGCTCGCATTTGATTCGCCATTTGCGATACGAATGCGGCGTGCCTCCGAGATTCAATTGCTACATGTGCCCACGCAAATTCAAGCAGCGCTCGAAATTGTTGGCACATTTGCGCAATCACAAGCAGCATACCAAGTATCCGTACACGTTCGACTAAGCCCTCTTGTTAGCCACATATTTCTGTTGCGAAGTGACAATAAAGAGATACGTAATCGCCAACGTTTCAATCAAACGATCGCCCTACCATCCCAATTCATCCTCTTATTTGCTCATGCGATTTTCTTACACTAGTGTGAGTATTACTTAGTCTGAATGTGTTTATTTTCCCATTTACTGTAACTTCTATTCGCCCGGCGCCACGAACTTTATGCCCGCTCATCGACAAATGAGTAACAATAAAACTGTGTTTTAGATCAAGCGCAGAATCAGCAGCAGCAGCAGCAGCCGCAGATCGCAGGATTGACGCGAAAGCCCATCTGTCGCACGCTGAATTACGACTGCAGTACGCAGATGAGCTATCAATGTCCGCTATGTCCACGCAGATGCAAACGCAACGATGTGTTGCGAGACCATCTGCAGAAAATCCATCGAATATTCGATTACAAGTAGAGGCCAAGTCGAAGGAGAAGCGACACTAGCAAATGCCATCACTATGAATCATATAGTTTATCGAAGAGGCATTCACAGTTTTCAACTCCATACTAATAATGGTTTTTTTAACAGAAACTTTATTTGTTTCAATCAAGATGAATGTATTTGTCACAGATTGCGACGCGTTTCGAATATTTCGAATATATAAACGAAACCGTTAGATTTGTATAAATAGCCAGACACCCAAAAGTATACTATCAGACTGCCTGATGAAGACATTGTATGTCGAAACGCGTCGCAATCTGTGACAAATACATTCAACTTGATTGAAACAAATAAAGTTTCTGTTAAAAAAAACCATTACTATGAATCATGTATCACTTAGCGGATCATAGCAACTTTATTGTATTTTACGTTCATACGCCCTTATTCAATGTGTAGCGATTGCAATAGCATAGCAATGTATACAAGCTAGTTGTCCCGCGGCTCCCCGGATTGTCTGGATGTGCCAAAATGAATGCATGTAAATAGTCGGAAATGATCATGTCAGACGCCAATTATATCACTGTGCAATCGATTTAAGTCCTAGCCCATATGCCCACATGTACTGGGCTCGTTTAAATGCGACATCGGATTGTAGGAGGAAGTGCGCATCGAGATCGAGAGTAAATAAACGCAATGCAATAGTCTCCTCTGTGCGTGAAGGGCGGCTGCGTGTTTCTGTTCGTTCGTAGTTCGTTTGCTAGTCGATTGTGCGTACTGAGGAAGTGTGTGGATGTGGCTGGCCATTGCTGACGCTTGACTAATTGAAATATAATTGCAGGCGTGAAATTTATATGCCCGCAGTGCTTCCGCGCGTACAAACACCATTCAACCCTCTGCACGCACATCCGCTTGGAGTGCGGCAGCCCGAAGCGATTGCATTGCAATTTCTGTAGCTATCGCTCCAACTATCGCAACACGCTACGCGTGCACCAGGAGCGCAAGCACAATATCCGCACGTGCCGATCGACCTACACCATCATCTGAAGTTGGAGCACTTAGATTTGTATGCGCGCGCTGAATATGATCAATAAAACAACCACTCTCTGTCCCTTGGAAACTGACTTGCAATCTACTCTATTCGCTCCTCTTGCTTTGACGTTGGGCGCCAATGAATGCGATCAATAAACAATTAATCCATGGCATGTTTTAGCGTTCGATGCCATGGTGGAGCTGGCCAATATCCGGCACACGTGCGATATCTGCTACAAGTCCTACAAGCATCGGCCCTCCTTGCTGAAGCACAAGTACTACGTGTGCGGCAATCCAAGGCGCTTCAAGTGCGCACATCGAGGGTGCAAGCACAGGACGAACCGGCGCGACCATCTACGCAACCACGAGCACGTGTGTCGGTACCGGAAAATGACCTAAACCTTAGCGCGCTTGTTGTACGATAGAACGTATTGTTAATTCTTGTGACCTGTGACCAAAGACACGCGTAGCTACTGAATAAAGCTTTCCCGCCCACAGTTTGCGCTTGAATGTGATGAATAAAGCAACCCTTGAAAAGTGACTTGCATCATCAGTGTCCTCAATGTACTCCATTCGCTCCTCGTTCTTGCTTTGACGTTGCGCGCCTTTAAAATGCGATCAATAAACGATTAATCTAGGACACGTTTTAGTGTTCGACAACGTGGTGGAGCTGGCCAATATCAAGTACACGTGCGATATCTGCTACAAGACCTACAAGCACAGCACGTCCTTGCTAAAGCACAAGTACTACGTGTGCGGCAATCCGAGGCGCTTTCAGTGCGCACATCGAGGGTGCAAGCACAGGACGAATCGGCGGGACCACTTGCGCAACCACGAGCGCGTGTGTCCCTACCGGAAAATGATGTAGACCCTAGCGTCCCCTCGTAGTATGATAGAATGTATTGTTAATTCTTGTGACCTGTGACCAAAGATACGCGTAGGTACGGAATAAAGTTTTCCCGCCCACATTTCGCTTGTCGCAGATGCTCCTTGCGCTTGATTTCTGGATGCCGATGCTGCATGCGGAGGTTCTAACGAACTCGTTTTGTAGGTGATCCCAGTAGCCAGCCCTACGTATGCCGCAAATGCTCCAGAAGGTACGCCTTAGCCAACAGCTGCTACTACCATGAGAATTACGATTGCGGCCTTCGGCGGCAATTTGCTTGCAATACGAAGGGCTGCAACAAGAAGTACAAGCGGCCGCAGCATCTCAAGAAGCACCAACTCAATTGTCCGCGCGGAAATGCGACATACGACTGTGTGTCCTAGTCATTGTCCTGCATCCCTCACACTCGAAATAAAGCAAATCTGATGCGAATACTGATGCGATTCCTTGTACACCTTCTTCGTTGTTTTGCTAGTTTTGAATTGTGCGGATTGCTGAGCGGACTCCCAACTAATGCTAATATCTTCTTTATTTTAGATTGCGGTGCAAATAAATATGTTTGTGAACGCTGTTTTAAATCGTACAGGCTGAGAAGCTCATATACCATGCACACGCGCTACGATTGCGGCAATCCAAGAAATTTCAGCTGCAAATTCGCACCCTGCCCGCACAAAACCAATCGCTCCGATAACTTGGTGAAGCACGAGCGCATCTGCAAGTTTCGCCCGGATCGGGGCATTTTCGTCAAGATCTAATCTTGTTCTAAGTCAATACTTTGCCAACAAGTTGCGCAGCAACTTAGCGCATTGTTGAGATGAGGGCGTGTAAGAAATGTTTAGTGGTATATCTATGTCACTAGTTCTTAGTTTCACGATAACATTGACAAACTGTACAAAGTTGAAACTATTGTATAAATCGAAATATAACGTCATCAATATGCAACAAACTCTAGTGTTTTATACCCTGCTTAAATCTGTCGCTAGCAAGTTCATCCAATTCGGTAAAATGCGAGATTTTCAAATTGGAAACAGGCCTAATTTGCGAGTCCCCTATTGCATTAGCTCAGTTATCATCATACAAAAGCAATCCGTTTTGTTTTAGTGTGCAGTGAACTCTTCGGGTGCGAGAAATGCTACAAAACTTACAGTCGTAAATACACTTTGGAGCGGCATCGACAATACGACTGCGGCAATCCTCGTCGATTTAAATGCCCTTTCGATGGCTGTAAATTTCGCTCAAATCGACGATGTAATATGGAATCGCATAAAAAGAAAAAACATGTAAACTCAAGGTTACGTCCACGAGTAAGATTATTAAGAGGCAACGGAACAAATCTTTGAATTTGAAATAAAATGTGGTACATTAATATTCGCTCAAAAGATGCGTTTGAATCCCTTTGCCAACATGTAATGGAAAACTTTCTTATTTTGCGTAATCATGATCAATACCTTTTGTTAGCGATTAGAGTTTGAATGAAAATTGGATCACAAAATCGTATAGAATACACACAACTTCCTTTATGGATTCTTCAGAATCTACATGAAAGATCCTGATGATTGTTGCGCCATCAAGAATTGTAAGAATAAGTTGTAAACCGCATGCATTAGTATTGGATAGCTATATTCTGTTGATTATGCTTTGAATCAAAAGAGAAGCCATGAAGAGTTGCTTTTTCCATTAACAATTCCCCGACATGTAGCGCAACCCGCCTCAGACATGACAAGAGTCTAACGCAATGAAACGATTTCATTTTAGGTATCATTCAAATCTTCACCTGTCCGAAATGCTTCAAAGTGTACAAAAACAAGGGATCCTGGAACATGCACACTTTGTACGACTGTGGCAACCTTAGGCGATATCCGTGTGACTTTGAGGGTTGCAATTATCGAGCTAATCGCCTCTTTACGCTCAAAGAACACCAAGTATCGTGCAAATTTCGACGTCTTTACAATAAATAATACAATACAGTAAATAAATGGATTAGAAACGCTGAGTTTTAGACTTTTAAGAGATCAACTCTAGGCTAGAGTATGAAAACTAGAGGAACATGCGACTCTAATAAATAACTGCTTTTTAATACTCTTTCTTCACTTTGTTCCAATGAAAGCGAAATATTTCAGAAATATATCGATTGAACTCAAACATGAAGTTTAACACTATGGATGGCTAATGCAAACGTTTGCTCAGTGGTCATTTTGATCGAATTTACTTATTGAAATTGTAAGTTAAGAACTGTTCCTTCCTGTTCTCTTGTAGATCTTTAGTTTTATTGATAGAGATTGTGAACTCGTATAAATAGTTGTGGACTTTCGTATTGCTTTTGTACCAACATAATTGTTTTGTTTTAGCAATGGATGCCAGTAAAGGTTTCATGTGTGTGATGTGCTGTAGGAGCTACAAATGCTCCAAAGCGTTGTTAATTCACAAGAAATTTGATTGCGGCAATCCTCGACGATTTCAATGTGGATTTTATGGCTGCAAATTCCGTTCGAATCGAGAATACAATTTGCAAAAACATTTAATTAATGTTCATAAACTTAAGAAAGCAAAATCTAAAATGTTTACCATTTTTAAGTAACTAGGAAACGACAATTCCTATATAATAGTTTAATACATTAATGTACTGATGTATGTAACTTAATATGAATTTCAAGAAGCTTTGGATATGTTGTTCTTCTTTTAGATTGCAACGAATTAAAGTGCAAGTAAGTTGGTTCTGGAAACAATCGATTGGATGAATACTTGAAAATATTCACATTTCATGTATATTTTGAAAAATGAAACGTTTCGATCCGAAATAATATTGATTTCTATTTTATTCGGTGTGCTGACTGTGCTGTTACATCATTCTTGTTCCTAGCGCATCAGCTTAATATCTTTTCTATTTTAGACAGACCAACATTGTACCAGTGCCCTACATGCTCGAAAATTTACACCCTTTTCCATTCGTTTCGCTGCCACCTAATAATGGATTGCAATAAGCCGAAACAGCCGTGTCCGTACATTGGCTGCACTTTCCAAACCAAGCGTCCATCTGACATGCGTCTTCATCAAAAATCTTGTCGCTTTGGCCCATTTACCGTTTACAATGACAATTAGAATTTGAGCGAAACATTTACCAGAAAACTCGATTTTCATTTCATTGATTTCTTTGCTGTGAAACGCATTTTCTTTTTCATTTATGCAGAATCCATTTTCAGTTCATTCCTTTAACGCAGGGACGGCCAACCAAAAGCCCGCAGGACGAACAAGGACAGGGAATACCCAAAGTTAGGAAATCTTGGGGAATTTTAGAGTCCGGCGGTGGCAGACCCACGGGTATTCCCCGATCCGGGGGGAATGTTTCATTCAGGTTGGCCATCCTTGATTTAAAGTCTTACAAAAAGAAGTGCTTTTTAGACTTACAGAATTCCATATTTTCGCAAATGATTACACAGGGAGGTTTAAGGACATCAGCAGAAAGTTTGAAAGTAGGTCAACACATGTAAATTAATTAATAAAGATTTAATTTTCGCATAAAGTCAAGAAAAAGACCTAATAATATATGTAAACATTGTCTATTACAGAATTAACACATTTCTGGCTTGCAATGCGCTTATTCTGCGGTATCAGATGAGTTCCCTATTAATTTATCTCTTATATTGTATTTTTCTTGTAGAAGTCAGCCAGGTTTACGTCTGTGAGCAGTGCTCCAAAGCTTACAAGCATAAGGGTACTTTGGAATATCACAAAAGGCACGAATGCGGCAATCCTCGGCGTTTTGTTTGTACTTTTCCTGGTTGCACATTTCGTACAAATCGGCGAACTCGCTTGCGAGATCATGCAACAATATGTAAATATCAGCCTACTGAGATTTCAGACTAATTGTAAGTTAACAGCAAGAGAAATGAAGAAAGGCTTTCTTGCGTCTCGATTTCCTTCAGACATCTCGTGTATATATTTGTAGTGAATACGAATTTCAACTATTCTTTATGCCGGCATATAGAAAATGTGTTTTCTATCCTGTAGAAAGAGCTGCCAGTATAATTATGACGTGTTACCTTAATTAATTAATCGAACATGTTGTAAAGTCTAGTTACCATTTCAGGTCCTGACAAATTATACGCCTGTGAGAATTGCTCCAAGACGTACAAACGCAGGAATTCGTTGTACGTACACAGATTGTACAACTGCGCTAATCTTCGGCAATTTAAATGTGTGTTTGAGGGTTGTTCATATCGAGCCAACCGGCTATCTAATTTGAACAAGCATAAAACTATATGCCAGAAGAGAAAATAAAAGCGTTGAACTTACAATTACTCACAATTGTTCGTCTATGAATGTGAAAGAAAAGTTCGGGATTATTGCATTGTATCTAAACATTATGTATCAATGTACATTTTCAAATACAAGCAATGTAAACAATATCAATTTAAATTAAACACTGAATTGTGCTCATTTTTCAACTCAAACTGTTGGCAAAATCTAATATTGCTGTAAAAAATTGATGTGTTTTCAGAATGGAGTTTAAAGTATTAAATGCCACTTCTATCAACTATAATATTGCTGTTTCAGTTTCGGAACTAAGAGAGAACTTGCAAACACTCATAAAGGACAAACTGGCAAATTTCGTTGTAAAATGATGGCAGAAGCGCAATTTTCTTTAGGTTTCTTTTGATTTCAGATGCGCAATTCTTCGGAAATATACTTCTGAACTAATCTTGAATACAAATATTACATTTTTAAGGATAAATGCGCTGATATCGTTTTGTTTTAGTGTCCATTAGCAGTGACTACTGTTCCTATAACGAATGCTTCAAAGTATCAATAAGAAGTCTTTATTATTCCGCTAGAAATGAAGGAATATGAACTACAACTTAAATATAGACTAATACGCTTCTATTTCGATCTAAAGTTGATTTCAGATGCGCTATTCTTCTGAAATTCACTTCTAAACTAATCTTGAATGTAAATTT
>JAOEHK010015717.1:0-10582 GCA_025447835.1 Labidoglobus nevermanni | reverse complement strand
GGGGGGGGGGGGGGGGGGGGGGCGAAATTGGGTTAAATTTGGTGGCCAGTCATTTATCTGCTCATCACACGGTTTTATAGGGGAACAGAAGCGCTAATGAAGCAGAAGAACAAAACATGGGAGCTCCGTTTTCGATAATCATCCATTTTATTGATTTTTCTCAATATTCACACATCTACATTTGATATAACTGGTGCTCCTATATCTAAAAATACACTGAACAAATAAAAATAGCAGATGTCTAATGCAATACGGTAAAAATGTGAAAGGCAGGAAGAGGTAAACAAAGAGCGCAACTAAACGAAACATGAGCAGGTCGCCAGTACCTCATTTCAAGTGGCTGCATTTGAATTACCAGCGATTAATTATCCTTATTGCATGAGTCCACGAAAAGCGATGCGCGTTGCGTAAATTCAAATGGATCATAAATAATTTTGTGTTCGGTAAGTATTGTAGGTGTAAACGCTAATCATCTCAATAAACTTGGAGTGAGTGGGAGTGGAGCAGGAGTCAAACCCGGAGCATTCCGATTGTGATGGGCTCAAAATGAATGCCTGCATTATTGCTTGACTTTAATATCGAACATTGTCGAATTGCCAGCAGAATGGTGTATAAAGTCAAAGGTCGGAATGCTGAATGCTTCCTGCAGAATGTTTTCTGCGTTTCAGTGGATTTCCAAATATCCTGCTTCGGCATTGTTGGGAATATTCGCATCAGAAAAGTGTCATGAATGTGGCAATCTTTCAATGCACTTAGTATGGTCTAATGTTCTTGTTGGCCACCAAGGTCAGAATATATTTGCCTCATGATGTATTGCTCCAGCAGATGGCAAGAGTGCTGAGTTCGGAACAAACATGTCGTCAACAAATATGCCAAATGGGATAAACGTGAAAGAACGGGGCTATCAAACATTTTAGGCATTTGTCCTCCGTGTAGGCGAGCGAAAAGTAGGTCAAACGGAAATTACTTTGCTTTGTTCCCACATTAATCAATAACGTAGCAAACTATTTGTTAGGAATTAGGACTTTCGCGTTGTACAATTGTTTCCACAATTGCGATTTTGTTCCTGCGAAGAAATGCAATCATGCAACAACTGCAAATACTTTGACTTTTATTATTCATTGCACCGGGAATGTATACTCTATAAGGGTATAATAAGTGCAGTTTGCGAAAATTTCTCCTGCAGCTTGTTGCTTGCTTTGTGGTGTGCATCACTTGGCAAAGTTAGCAGGAAATGCGTTCGACTGTGAAAAGGAAAAATCCCGGTCAGTAAGTTAGCCAACTTATTCCCCAACGGGAAATTTAGCAGGAAAACGTTACAATTACGGCACTCTGCCTCACCGAGGAAGGGTTCTTAGCGGTGAAGTAGAAAATCCGCCAGCACGCTGCCGATCCTCGCCAATTTTTTTCTACGTCCTTTGTTATACCTTGGGCATTCACATCGAATGCCGAATGGTAATTCTCTGCATTCCCAATTTGCTTATTTCCCTATTGGATTCAATTCTTGTAGTTTTTCTTTTCTTCAAACACAGAAATATTTCATACCATAATAGTGGAGTACCCAGCGTTACTTGGGTCATGAAAAGGGTTGTTTTTTTCGCTATAACTTTCGAACCATGGGGTTTTTCCAATTATTTCCTTCCACATTGTCCCAGAAGTCCAATATTTCATTTCGGTCGAATTATTTATATTTTAAGAGGAGATCCCATACATAGAGACAGACTAATTTTTATATATAGATTTATCACGATTCTGGAAGTCTGATTGTTTCGCTACCTTTTGTTAATTGCTTTGTATATGGTAATATTTCACAACTGTCAGGATGCAGATTAAAAGTCCTGTATTTCAATGTAACATTTGATTGTGTTATTTTGGGTGTTTCTGTAAAACTTTTTACTTTTGTTCAAAACTCCCATATATCTCAAAATTGTCCCAGAATTTTTACAGTTTTGAATTAAAACATAAATTTCTATTAATGTGGCAATAATTGTAAACTAAGTAAATTTACTAAAATTGCATGCAAATGAAACTAATTGAAAGTTTTTAATTGATTCTATTGTAATTAAATAAAGTCACTAAATAAAATAGTAAAGAACCTCCAATTAACTTTGCAAATTAGATAGCAAGACTATGCGACAGAAACCTTGTGAAGGAATATGATATGATCTTTGTTATATTTTACAATGGAGAAGTTGGTACTAGCTATCAGGAGCAATAGTATTACCCCGATATTAGCGGAATGTAATTTACACCCGGGCAATATTATCCTCCTGTCAATATACGCGCAGCTAACCACAACTTTGGAATTGCACCGAGAACCTGTACCATTCATCATTTATATTACAGACGTCCTTGGCACACCTTCCTTGGTCGTGTGGTATGGTCAGTTTCAACTGAAGCGAAACTGTTAACTTCTTAGTTTGTTGCCGTTGTTTAAGCAAAGTTTCAGTAAAGTCCAATCATGTATATATTTCAGTTAGTTCCGTTCACTTTGAAATTTCCCTCTGAAATAACATATTAATATTAACTCAAATATATGTTGGTCCATATCTGAGATTCGAGATAAGGAAATGGATGGGTCTTGGTTAGTAATAGTTTGGTTCTGAAGAGAAATGCAGCTCTCGAAAAATGCGAACATTGTTGAGCAACAATTTGGTAACAAAGTACACTTCGATCTTCGTGCCACTTCCTGCCTCGAATAGCTATAGGAAGTAATTACCCTGCATTTATAAACAAACTAACCATATCGACGAAAGTAAATCATTCGCAGGGCATTGTCTTGCAGCTGTGGATATTATTTATAGTAGAAGTAATTGACAGTTTCTACGATACAGTACGTGCTCAATTTGAAAAATAATAGCAACGAAATCAGAATGTTTATGGGTTACGATACATTTCTTAACTGAATGTAACACGTGGTTCGAGCGAATTTCGATGATCATCATTCTGCTCAACTGCGTTACGTTGGGGATGTACCAGCCCTGCGTGGACGAGAAGTGCAACACAAGCCGGTGCCAAATTTTACAAGTAAGTTGTTCATGAAATTCTTAAATATCCGTGATAAATCCGGCTGTGAATGACATTGCAGTTGTTTGACGACGTGATATTCTTGTTCTTCACCATCGAAATGATGATCAAAATGATTGCAATGGGCATATGGGGCAAAGGATCGTATCTGGCAGATTCGTGGAACCGTCTGGATATGTTTATCGTCCTGGCTGGTGCCTTAGAGTACTGTCTCAACGTTGAAAATATCAATCTGTCACCAATAAGGACCATTCGAGTTTTAAGGCCATTAAGAGCAATTAATCGCATTCCCAGTGAGTAGTGTAGCATATATAGTATGGAATAATAAGGATATAATATGGATCTGCGCCAAGTTTGTCATTTCTTAATATTCCTGCAAGTTGACTAGGGACAAGAGAAAATGTCAAAGTAATGTGGCGAAAGTAATCATGGCTGCCATCTAAAATATCTAAGATGGCAGCTGGTGCAATCGAGCGACACTAGCGCCACACTGTTTGTAACGATGTGCGTGAAAATAGCGTGATATTGGATGGATGACTGAAAAATCCCAAGACATATGGAAATTTGATGGTTTCATTAAAATGAAAATGTTTGAAAGCGCTGCGCTCTGCGATATCATGCTTCAGATTGAAAAGTGGCTGGATTTTCCTGCAATTCTCACAAAAACTTCACAGTAATGGAAATAAACTGCCGGCATTTTCAAATCGAATTTTGCGGCTGCATTCAACCGATATTTTTTCCACGCGAAAAACGTAATTGAATGATAACTTAGCGCAATGAAACAAGTTTGTCAAGTCACTTAATTAGCGCGATGTGCTTGGAATCTGGAAAAGCATGGAAATCTGCACAGAAAACACCGACGCTCGAGTAAATATTGTGACGAAGAAAAATAAGACGAACACAGGACCGGCTGACGAATTTTCCCCGTGCTTGTTCGCAGTGACCTAATATAACTTCCAACTTATGGCGCCCCTAGGCAGTATGCGACGCATTGATTGCTTCCGCCTGGAGCCGGCCCTGCTTGCACCATCCAAATTCCGTTTGTTTGCCGCCTTCTTCCATACATTTTCATTTGCAATATATAAATCTGTGTCGGGTTGAGTTTCAAATTCCTTTATTTTGTATCAGGTTTTAGCTGACGTTCGTTTCCTTTTCATTGTTTCTATTGGACTTATTTCTACCTCACCTAAATATTCGCCTAAATATTCTATTGCCACTACCATAGTTTTAAACCCAATTAATTTAGAACAAAATTATCAGTAGGTGTTCTTGTATTATAATACCTGAACGATTTATGCCAATATTGTATATAACGTACCTATCTTGCCTTTCTGTCGCTAAGAAATTACCTATATTCTCTGTCGTCTAATTTATTTATTTGTCGTGCATTTTATATATCGATTATTATGCAGTCGGGCTTGCTAATATCAATTTGGTCAAATATTTAATTTTATAAATGTAAAGCAGTAGAGAGTACATTTGCTCGTAAATTGTTGATGATTGTAGATTTTCAACGACTCTTAGAGAACATGTTTTTAAGAAAATTTGCTACCTGGAGGTGATATTTTCAAGAACGCACTTGCTTATCAGGTGCTTGTTTTCCCTGCATTTCTATTTCCTGCCCGCTTTCCAAACAAGTCGAAGTCTTGCAACGGGCACGTTTTGCAACTTGGAAAGAATAAGTTACGAGACTGCATGAACAAGATGACATTTTTTATGGTTGCAATGTGTACCGAATGTTGTTGCGTTGCAATTCGCAATTTCCATAATTTTCATCAAATCCAAGGATCTGTCAACATATTACAACACAAGAGAATGTTTTCTAGAATGATTCCACGGCATTGTTCACGAAATTTATTGCCTTTCTTCCAAGAGTTGCCATCAGCTGCAATTTACAATAGAACGCTTCAGTAGGAAGAGAGAAAATGAATTCAGCAAGTGTCCTAGTACGCATCTAAGACCGTAATATAATGAAAATGTTAAAATAAGTACTACTTCCTATTGGACTCTTATTTCTAGTAACCTTCTGTCACCTAACAACAATTGTGTGCATTTTTCAGGTATGAGAATTTTGGTAATGCTACTTCTGGACACGCTACCAATGCTGGGCAATGTGCTTCTGTTGTGTTTCTTCGTGTTCTTCATTTTCGGTATTATTGGAGTTCAGCTATGGCAAGGCATTTTGAGACAGCGTTGCTATTTGTCAAAATCCAACGCAAACATCACATTCCCAAAGTAAGCTATATGGTTGCCTCGAATTGGAACAATTTTCGAATTTCATGACATTTCACGAAGTCCATTTGCGAGAATTATTTAGTTTCCCAGAACACCACACATTCCTAGATCCATCATGTCGAATTGCAATGGATAAAATATGAGTTTCTACTTCTAAGCGTTTCTATCTGTTCGTTTTTCACAAAATGCCATGTTTGAACAAGGAAAACAACGTTTGTTCACTACTGTTTTTATCAGTTACCTCTACATACATATCAAACCATCATTGAATTTCTTATTGTTTGATGGAAATATAATGATGCGCATTTTATTTCATCATTTGAAGATGATGTTATTCGTAAATAGCATACAATTCATTTTTGCTTGCCTGATGTTAATGCAATGATAAAGTGTACCCCGTTTTAATAAAGTTTGCAAGCCATTTAGCAGGCAAGCTGTTGTTACCTGGTGGAACATTGAATTTGCAATCGATAACATGACCATGTTGCTGAATATGATTTGATTTGAATGAGGCCGGCTTAATTCTGTTCCAGATCTGTCTCGGATGAATACACAGTGCGAGTGCCTGTTACGTAAGATTGTGTAACGCACTCGTGCGCTTTTTTAATGTAGCGTCTCTCTCTCTGTCTCTCTCTAATCTGCTCTAATAACTGTCGACGTTGTTTTATGTTTGCAATTTATTGTCAACAAACTCATCTTCGTTCTAACCAGAAGTGGGATATAGATCTTCTAGGTTTTAAGCAGTTGTAATGCTCCCAGCGCCATTGAGATTATTGTTTCCATATTTTCTCCCTTCTGACATTTTCGGCATTCTTCAGAAATGTACGAATGTGCACGCCATATCTTTCTGATTCAATTGCATATGAAAACGGATACGTACCACTAACAATTAGGAAAATTCCAAAATAAATCTGCTGAGAAAAACATGATTATGACATTTAGTTTTCTTGGCAAGCATTTCCAGAGCATTTGAGCCTAGATTGTGATTTCACAGTTTATACACATTCTCAATTGGCCTTGGCAAAAATATTGGAAGATCTCTATCTCTATGATTAACGAATAATAAAGAAATTTTGAATGAATTCCTGAGGAATTAATGTCATTTCTCACAGTAATTGCGTTGGTTCTTCTATAATTACACGTCATTATTGTAGAATCAGACAATGATTAGATAATAGTCTCTGCCTCTGCCTGGCAACGGACGGAGACGCATGCGCAAAAGACCGACGTCAATCGCTATTGCAATGCCGTTTGTCATGAAAAGTGTTGGATTTTTCGCTATAATTTTCGAACCATGAGGATTTTCCAATTGTCTTTCTTTCTACATTGACCCAGGAGTATACGAAACATGCCCAATATTTCATTTCGGTCGAATTATTTGTATTTTCGCAGGAGATCCCATACATACACACAGCGAACGGACAGACACATTTATTTCTTTATATATATAGATAAAGAGAGAGATACCGATATATAGAAAGATTCATTGAAAGTTTTTATATGAAATTTCCGACATACCAAAATATCCGGCAATTGAATTCATCACACAAACTTTGAAACGATCTCAATATTATCGGAAAACAATTTCAGTCCGCAAATGTGGCTTGGCCGCCCCTGGGAAGTTGATTGCCGAAGATAACTCTGATTCAAAGTAATTGCTGTCGCCATACTCTTCAATATCGAGTTCACTGCAGATATTTGCATATCTCCACTGATTGGAAACAATATTAATGGACAGCTGAATAGCTTCATCTCTTGTCATTATTCGCATAGGAATTGAGAAGCGCTTAATTTGAATGGGAATTGAATTGGAACGGAATGACAACTGAGGAAACCATTTGGCACACGGAATGTGAAAGCTAGCAACTTATTCTTCAAATGGTTTGTGCCGATTTCAATGAAAATTTCAACATAAGAAAGCAGTAGTGAGATGATAAAATAATGTCTGAAAATACTTATCGCTGCTCTTAATGAGATAGATTCTGGGTTAGGGTGTTTTTCAAGTGAAGAAAATATGTTTTCCATTCCATGCCATAAATACAATTATGATGAGTTTGTTATCGGAAAACAACAAATTACCAGATTACACATATTGATGTTGATATTCTAAATTCCGAAGTTTCAATATGCTCTAGTGACTCGGGTTCAATCCCTGGCACACCGTGGTGGTCGTGTAAGGAGGATGGTTGTACAATGGGGTCAAATATTATGGCCTAAGTGGCTGCGCCCTCCAACAACAACAAAGCGAATATATACATGCGGCACACGAATTCCTAGGGTAAATGAAAATAAATTGTAGGTTTATGACGAATTAAAATTTAAGCATTCTATTGTTGGTTAATAAACTAAGCCAATTGCAGGATTTTGGGTGATATTAACGGGGAATGTATTTCGCAAATTAAGATCAATTGTGACAGATTGGAAAATCTGTTGTTTTCACTATTTCATCTGTTAGGCAGGTTTCTAAATCATAAATGGCAAATTGAGATTGATTTGTTGATTTATCTCTAACAATAAAGTCCGTAATGCTTCGAAACAGCTAGAATAAGAACCAACACAATTCTGTGATTCAAACGAATTTTGTTTCATTGTCCCATCACTCAAATTAGTTAACAACAATTAAAGAATCAAATTTAAAGCCAATTTGTATGAAAAACCCACTATAAACTTTCCATTTCTTGATTTCTATGGCAACTGTTGAGCATGTTTCGACATGAATGACATGGATCAACTTGGACATTTCTCTCTTTGACCACTATTTGCAAGGAAATGTGTAATATGTAAATTTTTATGTTATTGCAAATGTACAAAATCTAATTGGAATTGTTTCTGATCAAGGGGGTGTTAAACGCCAAACGCCAGCAATGATTATGTAGGATAAATTGTATCCTCTGTCGGTTGAAAATAATTCTACAATGAACGACTTGGAAGTCCCTCATATGAAACCAATATATGTGTAACTTTATCCATTTATCATATTTCTGTTGTGCTCGCAGCTCATTCTTATATTTTGTTAAATTAGCATTAAGACTACTCGACTAACTTGAGACTGCTATCAAAGTCAAACTAATGAAACTGCACTTTTGACCATTATTCCATCTGGAATCAATTGCCAAGATTGCACATCAATAATTTCAATTTCAAAAAGGCTACATGCAACTATAACTGTTATCTATAACTGTGACTAAACATTTGTCGTCGTCCGTCTAGGTTTCCACTCTTTACACCCAATTGTAATCGAGGGACTTTACCCGTTTTTCAGAGACCTGTCATTGTACTTTTCCATCTCCCAGGAGCAGGACTATATTTGCAGCAAGAATGACCACAGTGGAATGCATTACTGCAGGGATATTCCGCGCTACAAGGATGGAAACATCACATGCTACCTCAGCTACGAGGATTACTACTTCTACAATAAGAGCGGATGTATCAATTGGCATCAATACTACACGAACTGCAAGGAGGGTGGCAAGAATCCTTTCCAGGGAACGATTTCCTTCGACAACATTGGTCTCGCCTGGGTAGCCATATTTCTGGTAATTAACGCAGTCCAAATGAGCAAATGAATATTATTAGTGGGATTGGACATCGGCGAAATGAGCATTTGCTATAAATACGAACTTTTCTTCTTCAAGGTGATTTCCTTGGAGGGTTGGACGGACATAATGTATTATGTACAGGACGCGCATAGTTTCTGGGACTGGATTTACTTCGTTTTGTTAATTGTGGTGAGCACAGGCGCGTTTGTTGCTCTTGTTGCTGATAACAATAAGCCAATTGCAGATCGGCTCATTCTTCATGATTAACCTGTGTTTGGTCGTTATCGCCACGCAGTTTTCCGAGACGAAGAAACGGGAAATGGAACGGATGCGGATGGAGCGTGCTCGTTTCCAAAGTTCTAGCACGCTGGCATCGAGCACGAACAATAGCGAACCAACAAGTTGTTATGCAGGTACGTGCTATGAAAAGGCTCTCCATTTTTGTTCACGTCGAGGAAAGGGAAGAAAAAGTTGCCTTCGTTTCCATCGTCGTCTGTTTTTTGCTTTACACCTCGCTTACAATGAAATTTAATCATCAACTCGGATTGCGCTAATAAAAATAACCTTTCCTGCTATATTTCCACTCGAATGTTAAGCATTAAACACCCAAATTTACGATCGAAACCATTTTGTCTGACCTATTGTCCACTTTTTATTTAAGCGATTTAATTGAATTTATAATCAGATACACTTTCGTATCAGAATTCTATCCCTCACCTGCAATTTTTATGACCAACCCCGCGCCTCTTGCGAATGTTTGCAGAAATTGTTAAATACATTGCACACTTATGGCGACGTGGTAAGCGGCGGGCTATCAAGAAGATACGCCTTATCAGGCATAAACGGAATCAGGAGAATGAGCGCAAAGTCATTTCGGGCGAGACTATACGGCTTCATTACAACAAACGTCACCATCCTTGTTGTCCCAAACTGAAGCATTTGGTAAGTGGATCCACTATTCCAAATCTGAGCTACTTGTACAAATTCGGTTCTCGCAGCAACACAAAGCAAATTTAAGCGACCCATCCTTAATTCATCAAGGTATATCCTGCACACCAACGAGCTCTATACCCGGCAAGGAAAATGAAAACAATAGTCGCTCGGCAAATAAAGACAATAAAGATGAGGATCCGGATTCGACGTCCATTTCTATTTCAGCCGATTTTACCAAGTCAAGTTTAAATCAATACTCCAGATCCAGCCACAATAATGAGGTAAGTCTGCTAGTAAGTACATTTGTGTATACGGGCGCAATTCGTGCGTCGAACTAGTGAACTAAATGAAGCTTAATGGTATCGACCGAGAACAAAGAGACGATACATCCAAAGAGTCTAAAGTGCTTCAAGCTAGTTTGCTCGAAATAAAAAGACACATTCTTAAATAATATCATTGCACTAATCGTCCATTCTATCCCCCAAGAGCTCCGATTTATTGATGCCGCAACAACAGACAACACGTCGTCGTTCTTCCGTAATGTTCAACGAAGTCGTAGTCCTGCATGGAGCCAGTAATAACTCCGGTAGTCCCAACGCGTCCTCTACCAATGTCATTAACACAAACAGCGCCAACATGGACAAGAAAAATATCTGCTCCAGTGAGAAAATGACGCAAACCGGTAAGTGCAAGCTAATTGATAACCAGTAAAGCAACGAAGGTTTAAAACAGGCACGTCCAACCCGAAGCTCGCGGGCCGCATAACCATAGGGGTGTCAGGACAAAATCACATAAGACATAATCACATGGGACAAAATCACATGGACAAAATCACATAGGGACATAAT
>JAOEHK010015684.1:0-10584 GCA_025447835.1 Labidoglobus nevermanni | reverse complement strand
GCAACGGTGCGGGAAGTGGACAAAGGCGACGTACTGCTCGCCTGAGGATGCCACCGGACGTGCGAACTGAGACGACTCGAACGACCCCATCAGGGCCTGGATGCGTAGCGACGATCCTGCCAAGTTTCCAGCATGCCGGAGGCACGCAGTCATTAACCAGAAGCACCAGGGTGTCGAGTGAGATGTCGTCCGTCCGAGATGTCCTCCACTTTGACCGCTGTTGTAGAGTATGAAGGTACTCCTTTGACCAACGCGCCCAGAAGCCACGCGCCATAACCTGTGCGTGCTTGTAGCGCCCGATGGTGGGTTGTGTGTCATCCAAGAGCAGATCATCAAGGAGGCCGCTCAAGTGTCGACCAACCAGAAAGTGAGCTGGTGTGAGGGCGAAAATGTCGTTGGGATCGGAGGATAAAGGTGATATAGGGCGAGAATTTAAGATCGCCTCAATCTGAGTCAAGCATGTGTATAGATCTTCAAATGTCCACGATTGATCACCTACGACCCGCCTCAGGTGATGTTCAATGGATTTGACGCCTGCTTCATAGATCCCGCCAAAATGCGGACTACTTGGCGGTGAGAATCTCCAAACAATGCCCTTAATGTCTGCTCCTTCCGCTATCTCCGCATGGCTTGTCTTGAGAAATGTTGCGAGATCGTCAAGTTCGCGCTTAGCCCCTACAAAGTTTGTGCCGTTATCGGACCACATAACTGCTGGTCTTCCGCGGCGAGCAACGAAGCGCCTTAACGTAGCGATAAAGGCCCTGGTAGAAAGCTCGGTTACATGCTCTAAATGAATCGCCTTAGTTGCGACATATAAAGAGCGCAATGTATCCTTTGTAGGTTTTGCCCCCGCGTCCAGCGAGGGATCTGAGAGTGACCGGACCCGCGTAATCGATGCCCGTGTTATAGAAAGGCGGGGAAGGAATGACCCGTGCACCCGGGAGCTGGCCCATGATCGGCCCAGTCGACTTGGGGTTTGCACGAAAGCACGTGATGCAATGCATGGGATCTGAGATCGCGCAGCTCCGATGAAAAGTGAGCAGCCTGATCTGCAGGTACGAGGAACTTCAACGCCGTATTGCGTTTGCTAAACGTCATGAAGCCGAGATGGCGATTATGCCTGTGACGAACCTTAAAGATGAATCGAAGTATCCACGCGACGACGCGAATGAGTCTTGAAAGACTTGAATATTTGTGGACGTCGAGGACATGACTGATGCTGGGCGTGCAGACTAAGGACGCATGGACGACGGGACGCAATTCTGGTACCTCCGAAGACAGACAATTCTCCGGCCACTGATCTGGATGATGAAGCAGCCATGAAGGGCCATGCCACCATAAGGTTTGAGTGAGCAATAGCGGTGGAGGCACACCGCGTGAGGCAAGATCAGCAGGGTTGTCCATCGTAGGTACGTATCTCCATCTAGCGTTATTCGTAGCCATCTGAATTTGCGACACCCGATTCGCAACGAATGTTTGTAGTGTGCTGGGACACTGACGCAACCAGGAGAGAACAATCGTGGAATCCGTCCACAGAGTTATGCCTGAGAAGGTAATGCCTAAAGACTCCGAAACTCTTCCGCATAGTTGCGACAGCAGGAGTGCGCCGCAGAGCTCCAACCTCGGAATGGAAATGGTCTTCAAGGGCGCCACTCTGGTCTTAGCGCATAACAGGGAGCAGTGGATGTTACCATTGGCATCTGAACAGCGGAGAAAAATGCACGCACCGTAAGCTCTCATGGAGGCATCGCAGAAACCATGCAACTCCACTGAGCTGGGACGGGGGCACAAACAATGACGAGGTATGGTTATAGAGTTCAACGCGCCGAGACATCCTTGGCAATCAATCCACTCGCTGTGCAGATCAGAAGGCAATGAGTGGTACCAGCCAATCTGCTGAGCCCACAGTCTCTGTAGTATGACCTTGGCTGTGATTATGCACGGGCTTAGAAGACCAAGAGGGTAAAAAATCTGAGCGATGCAAGACAGTATGGAACGTTTTGTGATGGATGTGCGTGGAGACCTATCCTTGATGTTGTACTGAAGGCAATCCTGTGTCGAGACCCAAATCAAACCAAGAGTAGCTGTTGGAGAGTGATGGAGAGAAGCGATATCCACGCGGAGTTCACCAGAGGTCTGCAAACCCTGGATGAGCTCCGGGCAATTGGAAGCCCACTTGCGTAGCGGAAAGCAGGCTTGCTGAAAGGAGGAGGCCACGCCTTCGACTAACCTTAGCGCCTCGTGAACCTCATCGGCACCCGACAGTAAGTCATCCATATAAAGGTCATGACGGATGCATCGAGAAAGAGATAGGTCCGAAGTGTTGTTGGCGATTTCCAAAAGGCATCGTGTGGCCAGGAATGAAGCAGAGGCTGTGCCGTGCGTCACGGTACACAGATCGAAAGATTCAATGGGCTGGTCTGGAGTGCGGCGCCAGAGAATTCGTTGTAAAGATCGTTGGTGCGGAGTAGCCAAGATCTGGCGATAAAATTGTGCAATATCCGCGGTGAAAACGATCTGGTGTTTGCGGAAACGAAGAAGAATTGAAAAGAGGTCGTCCTGGATGCAGGGTCCGACCAACTGGCATTCATTTAATGATTTACCGACAACCGGTTTGGCGGAGCCGTCGAATACGACACGCAGCTTGGTCGTCGTACTCGAGTCTTTCCGGACGCCGTGATGAGGAAGATATTAGCTGGGAGCGTCGGTAGACGGCGAAGGAATCATGTGGCCCGACGATATGTAGTCGTCCATAAACTGGGTGTAAAGCAGTTTCAGCTCTGGTTGGCATTGTAATGATCGCTCCAGAGCATGGAAGCGATTGAGCGCCATGCTATGCGTGTCACCTATCTCATTAGGACGGGTGAAGGGTATGGAAATGATGAATCTGCCGGTCGCATCTCGCTTCATAGTTTTCGCAAAATATTTCTCGGCTGGGTGATCCAGAGTGCCGTCCCTTACGAGAGGTTGTACCGGCTCTTCAATCTCCCAAAACCGTTTCAAATTCTCGTTGAGCGAAAGATTGCACGTTGTGCGTCGAGGGACCGCAGAAGCTCCCGCGGCCCTGCCAGAAATGATCCAGCCAAGCTTGGTCTTTTGCAGCATTGGCATTTCGGGACCGAGTGAAAGCTGACCAATACAAAGCAGAGAGTAAAAATGCTCAGCTCCAAGAAACAAATCAATAGGACCCGTTCTAGCGAAATTTGGGTCCGCCATTGTGATGTTCGCAGGAATGCTCAACGGAATTTTGATTGGACAGGGAGGTAGCAGGCCGGTGATACTCGGTGCTACTAGAAAGCTCGTAGTTAACTGGAAGTTATTGTGCAAAGATGAGATGCGTGCATTGCAAGAAAAAGGGATTGGAGAAGAGCATGAAGAAAATCCGTTGACCATGATATCGACAGGGGACAAAGAGAGACCGAGGGATCTCGCGAAAGATTCAGTAATGAAATTGGATTGTGATCCACTGTCTAGGAGGGCGCGGGCCGTTCGCGACCTCTCTCCTTGACGTATCCTTACCAGCGCAGTGGGAAGGATAACGCAGGGAACCGAAGAAACATGCGAAGACATGTGAGCAAAGGACTCAGATGTGCTAGGCTGTGGGTTATCCTCAGGTGCAGAGACCATAGGTCGGACAACCTCAAAATGGAGAAGAGTGTGGTGTTTCTTACCACAGGTGCGACAAGTGCCAGCATTGCAAGTGTCGGCGCGATGCCCAAAGCGCAAGCAGTTGATGCAACGATTGAGGGATCGCACTCTTGCGAACCACTCCTGGGAATTTAACTTGAGGAACTCTGGGCAAATCCGCAATGGATGGTTGGCTTTACAGAGCGGGCACCGCGACTGCTGTTCACTGCTAGTCACGTGCGCATTCGTACGCGCGGATTGGTAAGGCTTCTGCACGCGTATTGGTGTTGTCACCTTGTCCGTCGCTCTCTTGATTTCCAGCGTGGCCAAAAGATCAGCTTTGTAACGCATAAAGGCCTTGAGCTGCTCCAGGGTGGGTATCTTCACCCCTTTCCGTGAAGTCTCCCAGTCACGTGCCGTGGCGGCATCGAATTTGGACGTGACGAGGAATGTAATCAGGACATCGAAAAGGTCTGCGTCGCCCTTCAAGCGACGTAACGCACCTACATGTTTCGTCAAGCTGTCGATCAGCGTGCGCAACTTGGAGCTCGATTCGCGTTGCATGGAGTCGAGGTTACACAGCGCCTTAAGGTGATTATGCATCAACACTTTAGGTATATCGTAGCGCGAGCAAAGAATTTCCCATGCCTCCCCGTAGCTGGACGCGGAGAACGGAACACCCTGTATGACGTTCGCTCAAACACGCACGAAGATAGTGGTACTTCTGCATATCGTCCACGTCTTCCCGATCATGCAGCAAGGAGACGTACTTATCCCGGAATTCAAGCCAGCAGTCATGTGCGCCGGCAAAGCTTGGTAGGGCTATTTTGGGCAATTTGACCGGTTGGAAATTGCTCGAGCGTGGAACGCTTCCGGCCGCCTCAGTGAGGGAACCGTTGGAGACACTGACCGCATCACCCTGTGAGCCCCGTGAGGCAGGCGACCCCACGGAACCATCACCGGAGGCGCGATCCTGAATCAGGGCTCGAGCGCGAGCAACCTGAGCGAAATACACATCCTCGAATTCACGCCTTTTCGCCTCTTATTGATCGAACAAGGCCTCGTCTTCGTCCCCATCAGGTAAGGCACCCAGAACGAGTGAATGCCTCTCGTCGAACTTGTCGAGCAAAGGCGTAATTGCCCGAAGACGAGTCTCGATCTCAATTTTGTCTTGTAGCGAAAGCGTTTTTTGCGGTTCAATCTCGTCAAGGAAATGCGAGTATGCGGTCCCGCTACCCTTGAGAGAACCGCGCATGTGCCGCAATTGAGTGAGAGTCGGCATGTTTCAGATTGAAGCGATCACGGAATAAGGAGAGAAAGGAGACTCACTTTTGGTGGTGCTCCCGATGATCGCAGCGTCCGGCTCGCATCCGGCTCGAAGGACCAGTGGATTTGATGTTGAGCGCGCAGTTGAGGTCGCTGGTGACCACCTTTTTTGTGTTGTTTAAGTTCGTTTATTGTAAACTGCCTTATACAACAACGTTGGCTAAGGAGAGCCACCCTTGAGAAGAACACGACAGCACAACGGTTAGGCCGAGTGCCTTAGACTGCGTTGGACCGACTGTCTGAGTGTCTGAGTGTCGCGTTGGAACTGAATGAGTGTCTTGGACTGCGTGTCTGAGAGTCTCTCGGAGCCGATCTGGCTCAGCGCTTATATAGGCAGGAGCATCTGGCGCGCAGGCCGGAATGCGCTACCTGCCATAAACCAAAGTGCAATTTTGTCTGCTAGCGTTTATTGGGCTACTCCAAGTAGAGTACCCCAATGAAGAATGAGGAATGCCGGCCGCGCGACAGGCACAAACAAGACCATAAACCTTCGCATGTCGGCCGAACAATGGGCGCGAGCGCGAGCTGTAAAATTGCCAGATGCGCGGAAAGGGATGTTGTTGATCTTGATGGGGGGCGCGAGCTTCTTGCGGCGGGAGAAGCAGATTGCAAAGACTTGGATTCGTTAATGGTGAGTCTCCAATCGGAGTACCATTGGAGAATAGCAGGGAGGGCTTGGGAAAGTTTCTTGGAGGCGAGTTTGGGTGAGAGGCTGGAGGCAATGAGCGCGACGTCGTCGGCGTACAGTGCTGTCGTGATGGTTTGAAGTATAGGGAAGTCGTAGCAGAATAGATTGAAGAGAGTTGGGGCGAGGATGGATCCTTGGGGAACGCCAGCGGCTAGGGGTTTTGGGCTGGAGAGTTCGCTACCGACCCGGACTCGGTATGAGCGACCCAGGGCGAATGAGGCAATGGTGCGAGTGAGGTAGTCAGGAATATTCAATTGGATTAGCTTGTAAATGAGGCCGTGGTGCCAGACCCGGTCAAAGGCCTGGCGCACGTCTAGGAGAAGCATGCAGCAATGGTGACGTTTGTTGTAGGCTTCAGCAATCAGCTCGGTCACGCGCAAGAGTTGGTGGCCTGAGCCGTGCCCCTTGCGAAAGCCGAACTGCTCGTTAGGGAGGGTGTTGCGGTCGGTGATGTGGAGTTCGAGACGAGAGAGGATCACTTTCTCCGCAATTTTGCTGAGCGAGTTCAGCAGACTTATGTGGCGATAGCTACCGGGGTCTGAGAGCGGTTTCCCCGGTTTTGCAATGGTTACGAGGGTGGCAGTTTTCCAAGCTGCGGGGAAGTAGCATAGGCGCATGATGGCGTTTATTATGTTAAGGAGGCATACGCGCAGTTTCGGAAGGAGTAACTTAATTGCCTTGTTGGAGACGCCGTCCGGGCCCGGAGCTTTTGAACAGTTGAGGTTGGTGATGATGTCATCAACCTCCTGCGGGGTAGTGAAATCAATGCGGGAGGCCCGGGGGGAGATCAAGAATTTTGCCACAGTATCGGCTATCCTGTGGTGGAGAAGGGGGGGTTTGGTGAGCATTGCTTTTCGAGGTGCGACACGAAGAGGGCAGCCTTAGCCCGGTCGGTGCCCGCGGTGGACTCAGGGGTGTGGAGTGCAGGGTAGTGTGGATGCCTGCGCGACAGGGCTTTGGTGACTTTCCAGATGCACCGGGGATGGGCTTCGGCTTCAGCAATGAAGTTGAGGAACTTAGACGAGTTTAGATCCATCGATGCTCGGACATCGCGAGAGTGAGCAGCTCAACCGCGGCGTCTAGAGCGGAGTTAGAAATTATGTGGGGGATTATTATTTTGGATTTCCCGGCAAGGTAGGTGAAACGCAGCCAGTCGACTGATCCTTTGGGAGGAGCCCGCAACTCTGGGGAGAGATCGAGTTCGCATAGGACAGGGAGGTGGTCGGAGGAGAGGTCGTTTACAGGCCAGATTTTGTAACGTCGATGCACGTTTTGGAAGAGGAAAATGTCGAGGATGTCGGGGAGGTGCCTTCGGTGAGAGGGGATGTAAGTGGGCTCATCTGGGCTTTCGATGCTAAAGTTTAGTTTGGGGAGAAGCTTGAGGAGCTCGCGCCCGTTCTTGTTGGTTCTGCGGCAATTCCAGGTACTGTACTTACAGTTGAGGTCACCTGCAATGATTGTTTCCGTGCTTCCGGAGCTACAGAGCAGCTCGCACAGTCCTGATTCTGTTAGTGTCGAACTAGGGGGGTTGTAGAGGAAGCTGATTCTGAGGGAACGGCCGCCGCAGGAGACAGCAACGCCGACTGCCTCAAGGGACCCCTGGATGGGGATCTGACTGTGGGCAATGGCGGACTTTACCAGGAGTGCCACCCCTCCCCCGTGAACGCTGGGGCGGTCGCGGCGGAAGGAGGTGTAACCTGGGGTGAAGATGGTTTGGTTGGGGTTGAGATGGGCGTCCGACAGATCTTGCCCCCTCGCTCCCCCAAAGCGCTAATCCCCTCTTGCGCCCCCCCCCGCGCCGACAGTCAACTCGCGAAACTTCCCCCCGCTACGCGACCCCGCTCTCAAAACTCCAAACCCCTCCCCAAAATCCAGAAAGACGGGGCGCAAGCCCCTCCCCCATCTCAGCACACGACCAAACCAACATACGCCCACTCAGTCGGGAACCCCCAGCCTTTCCCCCCAGAGTTGTTCGGTCAATTCCTTGCCCAACTCGGACTCTTCCTCCAAGCCAATCAACAGCTTTTCAACCCCCCACACCAATAAAGCCCTCAAAATCTGCACGTGGAATGCACGGAGCATTCGAAACCGCACCCTCGAATTCGTTGACTTCTGCAACAACTCCAACATTGACATAGCATGCATCACCGAGCCAAGAGTTTACAATTTCTTATATTTATAGCATATTAAATTGTGTTCATGGCTAGGGGGTGGGGGAGCATTTAGCGTTTTGTAAGTTGATCACTGCATGTCGAATGCCCGCATGTTGATGCCGGCAATCTGCATGTTTGTTTTTGCACGCTGCTTGCCGAATGCCCGTATGTTGACGCCTGCAATCTGCATTCCGAATGCCGGCATGTTAATATCCCCAATCTGCATGTTTGATTTTGCTCGCTGCGTGTCGAATGCCTGCAATCTGCCTATTTGAACGCTGCTTGCCCGCGCATGCATGCCGCTCTCCGACCGCCGCTCGAGTGGGCGCCGTCGCCTCTGTAGAGTGCGCTTGCCTGCTGTTTACCTGCTTGAGCTTTGTAAGCTATGCCACCCCCCATACTCCCTTCCCCTGCTGCTCATCGCTCTCGACCCCCACCCCCAACCCCCGCACAAACTCTCGTCCGCCATTTTCAAATTCAACCCCGCACCCCTCAACCCTCGCGCAAACTCTCGTCCGCCATTTTCAAATTCAACCCCTCACCTCTCACCCACCCCCGCGCAAACTCCCGGACGCCATTTTCAGTGTCACGCGCGCCACCTACTAGCGCCCTCTAGCGGACAAATCGTGAACAAAACACCAAAAACTTTCCCGGCCACGGCCCATGTATTTCTTATGGGAGTTTCGGAATCGAACCCCCATTTACTACCTACTCCTGAGGTAGTCTAATGTAGGTGCCGCCGCGAATAGGTTGGCATTTATTGATGTTGATGATCAGATGTGATACAGCGAAGAGGGCCCAACCACTATCTCTTTCTTGAAATTCTTCAATTTTCTGGATTATTTTTGAGAAGAAATCATCACATATATGATTTAAGTCAATTGTCTGAGTTACAATTTGAAACTTTGTGTTAAATGATTTTAAATCCCCAGTCCGTTGGTCAATATCAGTTTGATCATCTTCGGAACCAGTTGTGCGCGACGTTTTGATGTAATAGTCGAAAAACTCCATATTCACTTTACAGGCTTTAAATTTGTCCACTTCACATTGTATTAATTTAATGCAATCCTGTTTATGTTCGCTAAGAAATGTTTCAATATTGACTGTATCGTTACGGTTACCGGCAATTCGATAACATGCGATTCGGTTCTTGAATGCAGTGTGTATTAACTCAATAGTTTGCGTGCACGTTTTCCCAATATTTTCAATGTGTCCTCTTGATTTAAGATGTGATACATATTCATGTCTTGTGTTAAATTCAATGTCGCACTTATCGTACTTAGTATTTGCGTTAATTTTCTCTGTATTTAATCGTCGTTTCTTCGATGAGGAAGGCATTTTATTGTCGTGTTGCTGGAATTAATGTTGCTGTTGATCTGAGTGAAACTTTTCAAAATGTCTTTTTAAATTGTCTCTGCGACCGAACGACTTATTACATATCGCGCAGGTATATTTCTCACTAATTTTATGTCGCGTAAGATTATCGGGACGCGTAAACGTCTTTGCACACTTATCACATGTGAACATATTGTATTGTTTAGCAAAACATCGAATAAAAT
Source organism: Labidoglobus nevermanni (assembly GCA_025447835.1). NCBI lineage: Eukaryota > Metazoa > Arthropoda > Insecta > Coleoptera > Staphylinidae > Labidoglobus > Labidoglobus nevermanni. The sequence continues at coordinate 1,231 of JAOEHK010015684.1, read as the reverse complement.
TGCGCCTCACTGAAATAGTACCCTGTATTTATATAGCATTTATGAGTGATAATTTGTGGTTTCTTAACGTTTCCGATTACAATCATAACTAAAATTAAAACGTGTCCTTGTCCCTTATTAGCGGTTATTTTTAAATCAAACATCAGCCTCACTACCCCACTTTCATCATGCATTCCCAACATTTCAATATTAATAAGTTGATTATTTCACATTTATTTTCAGTATTCATAACATATTCAGTGTGTGCATAAATTGAAAATGAGCGCGAATAAATCAGACATTATACAAGCAGTTGGAGCTGCCACATATTCAATTGCTAATGGGCTTACACTTTCCCTTGGCTTCATTACAACAATTGATTTTTATCATGGACTTATAATTAACGATATATCTTCCGCAAAAAATAAATTGCGACAGATTTTGCTGCAACCAGATTGTTAGGATTAGCGAGAGTCGCGCGGATGGATCAAAAGCAACACGGAGCGCACTCGAGCTCACGTCCGTACAGGTCGAGTGTTCAACGTGAGAGGGCGGGAAAGGCAGCGCGCTGAGCCTGCTGGACCGCACGAAGAATCGGAAGCGCTTCGCGCTCCTCCGCGTGAGCCGACGGCGGTCGTGGCGCCAGATTCGAACATCCCAACACAGATGAATGGAAGTTTTTCATTTCACATCAAGAAGATGTGAGTGGTTATATAAATTAAAAATCACGAAATTTGATTAAAGTTTTAAGTAATGAGAAAGTATCAAAGTGCAAGTACTGTAATTGCACATTGGGTGAATCGACAGCAACTGCAAGTCAAAGGAAAATTAATGTATTCTCCAACTTCGATTTACTTTTTACGAAAATGAAATGTGGAATTACCAAGAAAGTTGTAATATTGGATAAAGATAATATGCAGATGGCATTTGATAAACGTGAACTGAATACATTTATAAATTTGTATTCATTACTGACGTGTCGAATGGAAGGATTGGGTCAATTGAAATTCTTTTAATATTTTTGTCGGCATCAGGGGCCGCGACTAGCCCTAGTAGGCTGGGAAAAACAATGATGTTATGTTGTTAACAACCAGTCAGATTGGGTATACTGTTCATGTAGTCAACAACTTGTGTAGTCAGTCCATAAATAAACGTTTAGCGACTTAACACGCTAACAGTGGCGACGAGGATGGGATCCAAAGAAATAGACAGACTCATGAAGCTAGTGGCAGAACAAGCTGTGCAACAGAGG
>JAOEHK010015673.1:0-10585 GCA_025447835.1 Labidoglobus nevermanni | reverse complement strand
AAAATGCTCGATGTGTATTTTTCCATTCAAGGGCATATCCTCTGAATGAACGTTTATGATGAACAATTCCTTCTCAACGGTTTGCTGGATTTTAGAACTTAGAACAATCGAATGCGTGGTATAGGAGTTCTGTTTGAAGTTGTACTCAAGTTGTAACGCAACTTCAGAATCCGATTTTCTACCCGTGAAGTTATATCCGAATTCATAGGCACCCTCGTTGAGCACAACAGAAACCAGTTGATCCAATTGTGTGCCAAAGAAATGAGAATGATTTATTTGCAAGCTCATGTTAGGCATCTTCATAACTAAGCTATTTTCAAACAGAGATTTGCTAACGTGTGTTAAATTATTTTGTAGCAAGAACACGCCTGAATATTCCGCACCAAAAATGGTCGATTGGGAATATCCAGGGTTCTTATTCAAGTACATTTTAAGATGGCTGAAACTGTCTGAAATCATAGATAGGTTGAACATGTCCAAGTTGCCATCAACATAATGCAATTCTAGTAGCGCGTTCATTTTCATATCGTTCATTTGGGCCGTAGCATTCCACTGTACATCTTCCGGGGATGTCGAAACCTTCCTGAGGTCAAGCTTAGCCTCCTGGTCCAGCAAAACAAGTGCTGCCCCAAGATTTCCCTTCACAATATTGCCCATAATCGTCACGCAAAGAATATCCCTGTCATTTGGGCCTTGAATCAACACGTTTTCATTCAGTTCGAACAGCAGCCTGCCATGGGAGAAAACCAAATGGTAACGTCCTGTTATAGGTGAAGTGAAACTCAGCGTTAAAGCAATTTCCTCAATGGTGTTAGCCCAATCTAATGAAATCGAGTTGTTCTGCTGTAAGACGTCCATCATTGCTTCGATATGGACTGATTCCCCATTGGTTATGACGATATATTGAATAATGGATTTACGAAGGCCTTCGAAAGGCGTCAGTAGTGTGATGGACGCAGTCTCGCTATTAAAGTTGTATAAGGCCGTGATATTTTTGTTGTGCCAGCAAAGAATTGCGTGGATTTTGTTCGCGTCCTTCCGGGATTCATCGTTCAGGACCAATTGCGCATAAACGGGTTCAATGGCGTCTGATTTGGAGTCGATCCGGAAATCGGCATCCACTTTATCAGCGATTATCCTAAGTGCCGATGTCGCACTGATTGAATATTCATTGTAATCCAGACGGAGCGCAGTATTGTGACTTCGCACCATTGGCAGGTGTTCAGAAGAATGGGTCAAATCAGCACCGACGAATCGTAACTCAGGCAAGGTTGTGTTCAGTTGCATGGTCATTGCAAGCCTGGACTCTGTCCGCGATCCAACAAGTAATAGATGTATGATATGGTTACGCCACGAAAGGTCAAACTAGAATCAACCATAGAACTTCCCAAATGACGATTTCCTCATAAACCCCACTGCATTCAAGGCTCACCTGAACATCGAAGCTGTTATTGTCCACGTAGTACTTCAAGCTAAACTGTTGCTTCTCCAGGTACCGGAAAGGCGTCTCCAGTTCGCCGAACCATAAGCCACCAGAGTCGTAAACTTTATTTCCAAGTTTCAAGTAGATTTGTTGCGAAATCTGTATTCCCCATGTCACATTCATAGTTACCTGAGTTGGACTAAGATTATATCACAGTTAGGGTTGACTATTCGCTTGAAATTTTATAGAAACCTAGAGGAAATAACACCGGCGTTGCCCGGGGTGGTCTCAAATTAAAATCCCGATTTGAAGTGATTTGTAATATTTGCGAAATTTTGTTTAATCCCCTTTTGTAATGGTGTGGATTAGGACCGCACACCTGCCTTCCAAAACTCCATAGTCTTTTCTGCCTAACGTGACTATACGTAGCTGTTTTGGTGAGATTATCCCACTACGAATGTCCAGATTTTGGCGCGGCAATCCCGCTTTCTAGAGGACTATCCCGCTTTTTACAAATGTCTCGATCCTGATAGGATAATCCCGCTTTTTAGAGGACCGTCCGACTATTTACAAATATCCTGATTTTGGCGGGTCAGTCCCGCTTTGCGCAAAATTGACCCGCTTAACGCGGGGTTACGCAAATTTCTCTAACATTAATAACAATTAAAACTTTGTTATCCCGGATAATCCCGTTTTTTGGAAGACTGTCCTATTTTTTACAAATGTCCTAATTCGGGCAGGGTAATCCTGCTTTTTGGAGGACTGTTCCTCTTTTTACAAATGTGCCGATTTTGGCCTTTCAGTCTCGCTTTTTGCAAGAATGTCCCACTTAAAGCGGGGTTCTGCAAATTTAAAAGTTTAACGCCATTATGAAAAGCAAACCAATTTGCAGATGGTATGTTTATAAATGTTTATAGTTGCGGGTGTTAAAGCCAAACTTGATGAGCACGCGATGAGCACAACTAGCTGACGCTGTGTGGACCCCCACCCTACATCCCCTTGGCGACGCGACTCTGGGACTTAACGCAACAATGGAAATTATGCTTTTTTTGTTATATCTTGTCAACCAATGGGTTTTTCAAAATTCTGTTTTCCTAAAAACCTTCACCGGTGTATTCGGAACATTCATTTGATTACAATCCGTTGAGTGTTTTAGACGATTACGACATACGTTAGTACATACTTAAGATTTTATATATTAGACTTACACCAAAATAACATTCGTCAAGATTCTCTGGTTGGGATACTCAATGTTCATGGTGTACTCCCCTAGGAAGGCGTTTCTTCGGATTCCAATCAAAAATCGTTTGCTTTCATCCCGATCTTTGTCCCAGTAGAATTGCAAATCGAAACTTTGATACGGATGTACCAATTTGGCGCTTAGTTCAATGTACTGGTAGATGTTTAGTGCCAGGCCAAAATTCAGCATCTCTTCATTGCGGGCCCCATTGATTATGAATAAGGGCTTATCGTTCGCATGAACAGAGAGCGCCAGGTTCTCTTCCATCCAATTGAGATGTGCTAGAAACTCGGTTTCCGTCGTCATAATTCTGGAATAGCTCAGAAACATTGTTTGAGATTGCTGTAAGTTTCCCATGATATGCCAAGGGCTTTTCAATTCTTCGTTTAACGTGGGCATATCCAGAGTGCAGTTCACTTTATGGTTCTGCATCTCTCCCAGGGAAGAGTTCTGGTAGTCCCCAATAAGAGTCACCAGTGTATATTCCTTCAGTGGAGATTTGTGACGACAACTGAAGTTGAACTCGTAATTTTTCGCTTTCTTTGTGATTGTCCCAGTAAGCGTCAGTTCGCTTTTCGGATAGTATGTTAGAAGGAAGGCGTGATCGATGTTGTCCTGCGACTGGAGGTCAAATAAGACCTCGTAACGTTGTACCGGGCTCAGTTGGAGCACTCCACGAGTTTTGAGATGCTGGGAGGATCGGCTGTAGGAGGCTTCAGCTCTATAGTGAATGTTCTTCTCGGGGCATTGAAGATCGCCCAATATTATAATACTGGCATCGTTATCGCTAAAGTTGTCATCAAGCTTTACAATCTGGTGTGTGTTCCAGGTCGTCTCAAACAATTTTAACTTGACAGTGTTGTTGAAATACATTGATGCCCTCTGATTCACCCAGGCGACTTCCGTATTGTATTGTGGAAACTCGGTGCTTTTTAGTAAAACGCTCAATGAGTTGCTGGACATGTTTCTACTGGCTATAATGTTATTCTTGGAATATTGCCCACGAAAGTCAATCGATTGGCTCGGCTGAGTATTGTAGGAATAATTCGTGGAGGACAAAAGGAGAATAATGTTGGGCTTGATGCGAAACTCAGCGTCCATGCGTCCCTTAAGGGAGTTTGACAGAAAGTTTGTTTTTATATTGAAATGTTCACTACTACAGTTGAAACTTCCGTATATCTGAGCGAAGCCATTCATCGCGCCTTCCAGTTTCAAATCAGCCGAATAGTCACCTCCTTTGGCGTGACTGAGTTTACCACTAAGAGCTACAATTTGCTGCTGCTTATAGTTGAGTTTCGCGGCTGGTTCATAGGTCACCATAGCTCCCTCGTCTTTGACGTCAAAGGTGGAGTGTAGAGTGACGATTTCTTTATTGTTCAATGTGGTGAGCAATTGGAAATGGTACTTGGGGGGATGCGCACTCTTCTCCACGTTGCTCTGTATCGTGAACGTTCCCATGGGAGTGTACACATTGGCATCGAGTCTATACGTATTCACGTCGACATTGATCATTGCTTGGATCTTGCGGTCCACGTTTGATCCAGGTGTGTCCAGAAGAAAGTGGATCAGGTAGGGTTTTGCCGGTGGTGTAGATTGCAGTTGGGTTTCTGCATACAAGTGGAAGTAGTCAAATACATCGGCCTTCCTCACATGACAGGAATACCGAAATGTCCCAGTTAGTGGGAAGTTCGGGGTGTTCTCGGCAGAAGATGCATTGACGTAGCGCCAATGATTACACCACTGCATTCCAATCGTTTTGGCAATATAGCTATCAGTGCAGTACTCTGAGGTTTCCACGTTTGGCGAGAGATCCCGGATCGGGGTCGTGCGATCATTCTGAATGAGGTAGACGTTCGAGGTGACGGCAAAAATGTCCATCTGCTTCTTGGGCACGTTGATTTTCACCTCGATGACCTTGCCGAGCTCCAGATTGGCGTAGCCGTCGATGTAGGTGTTCGTGTTCATCGTGCCCACGTACTGCACGCCCGCCTCTCCTGCGTACGTGTCCACTGACATTGTGGCTTTGACCTGTACGGCAGCACTTGGGTATACCTTGCCCCTAACGAGTATCTTATTGCGTCGCAGGTCCTGGACCTGGATCTCGCCACCAGCGGTCAGGCCTACGGTAGCGCTGCCGCTCGCTTTCAGTTGCAAGGGGAAGCCCAGTATGGTGGGTAAGCGGAAGGACGCGTCCAAGAATGACAGCGACTTGGTGTACTCCACCCCATTCATGCTGACGAAGTTCACGAGCATGTTGAATGCCTCCTTTCCGGAGCTGGGCACGCCGAGCAAATCGTTAAGGTCGTTGAACTGCACGTACGAGATCTCGTTGCCAAATATCTTGGCATAGAAGCTGCCAGAAGGTTCGCTCGGTAGCATTTGGAACTTGTCGTTCAACTGCCCCATGTGGGCTTTGCCGCGCCTACCCTCTGCCACTTCGGCAGACTCTGCTGCAGTGGAGGCTGACGCAAAGTATCCGTTGGGTCCAAAGAGCTTCTCCACGATGTCCTCGAACCCCTCCATGCGAGTGCCCAGCTCCAACACGTTCAGCGACTGCCCAAAGAGATCCACCGTGAAGTTCAACATGGCCGATCGCGGTAGATACGATTCCGGCGTGAATATCACATTCGCTTCGACTCCACCCCCGGCTCCTAGCGTGTCCACAAACGTGGACGCCTCGTAGTTCCGCGAATACTTCCGGACGTCAGTGTTGAACTTGTTTTTGAGAAATTCGTTCTCAATCAGCTTGCGAATCGATTGCTTCCACGGCACCGACGTTTCCTGCAGGTTCGTGAGATGCGTCCAAATGAACGAGCCCACTTGGTTCGCTTCCTCCTTCAGCAGCACGTCCTTCACTTGCGCAAACGTCGAGTACGACGCGCATTGCATCGATGCCAAGTAGGCAGCTATCCTAATCTCGGAGTTGCTTTTGGCGTCCGCCAGGATGCTCATGAAGTCATCCAGGTTCTCGTTTTCGGCGCAGTTCATTCTTCGGTGGGCCGCCAGTCCTGCTAGGCGAAGGTAAACCGGAAGGTCTTCGTTCATGTAGCAGGACTGTAGGTTGTAGTAGGAAGTGACAATGCCTGCATTTCCGATGCATTTCAACGCAAGCTGAATGTCATTCGCGGTTTGGGTTGATGTCTGCCGGCAGTTGTTTAATAAGGGAAGCTCGATGTTTTTCACGATTTCGAAGACCACCACATCATCCAAGCAGTTGCTTTGCTTCGAGCAGTATTTGTACAGAATTGAAGAGAGCGCCAGAAGTGCGTTTTTCTTAAGTTCCGCGTGGAAATTTAGGGGCTGTTCAATCCAATTTTCATCAAATTTTTGATGCAAACAATATGAATGAGTTATGAACTTACATAGATCACCTGCAGGGTCTTTTTCCTGGGGGTTTTTAAGAAGTTTAATGAAACCAGCCATGAATTCATTTGTTTGGAAGTCAATTGCTTCTCTTGGTACAAATGGACCATGATTTCAATACCGGATGTTGTCCGTATTGAGGAAATAACATCAATGAAGAATTTTCTACAAAGCATGACTGATTGATACTATTTTCGGCCACGAATGGGGTTGCGAACCTCTGATTTGTGTTCGTCTTATTAAAAATGCCCAAGAGCTGTGCTTTGGACAAACCTTGGAATTCCTGCACTAAATTCGTGAATAAATGCGGGGCCTCCACGTCGACCCCATCGGAAGTTTTCGCTTCGATTTCGCCCAGTATCTTCAACGCCATCCGCGTATCCTTGAGCGCCTCTTCCTTGTCCTGCACGTATTCGTATAATAAACTAGCTCGTTGAATGTTGTGAGACGATTTCAATGGGACTTCATCGGTCCTCTGGGTTACTGACAGCAGTTTTAGGTTCTGCTGGCCAATGGTAACCGCACCACTATCGCCATTGGAAAACGGTTGAAACGCATGACGTTCAAAGCAGGTGGCCTCCTGCAGGATATCTCTACCTTGCCTGTTCGGGGCATACTCGAGTTGGCAATTCAAAAAACTCCTGAAAATTGCACCTATTATGGGTATCCAATACGAGGGAAGGCGATCCGCTTCCACCGGGTCACGAAGATATCGGGGGCAATATGGAAACGGACCACCTTGCGAGAGAGGCAGCCGCTATCCCCATATGGCCCATGGGCCTTTCCCTACCTGCAGCCTACCATAACAATACAGGAGGAAATACATTATGATATAGGACGCAGATGCAAAAATGACTGGCGGGATACTGCTGGATGTAGGCAAGCTAAACTATTCCCGGCTACCATCCGCACAAAGAGCCGGAGAGCTCTTGCTTCTCTCTAAGGGAGAATTACGGAAGGATACCACCTGAGTAATTTGGGATTAGTGGACTGGTCCACTTGATAAGCAGGCTAGAAACTCCTCATCATATACTACAGTAGAAGCTCCCTATTCGCGGGGGTTACGTTCCAAAAAAAACCGCAAATACGGGAACCGTGAATATGGAGTAGCATTTTTCATAGGTTTAAATGAAATATACTCCAAGTTCCCGAAAAACGCGAATATAGAGTGGTTATTTGTACTAGTTTAAATGGGAGCCGTTACAAATTTCCGCGAATATGGAATGGAATGTAAGAAATGTGTAGAGTCAAAAGGGATGCGTTGAGTTTCCAAGAAAATGTTTATATTGTACATATATAAGTCATGAACAAAGCGATGTCCGGATTTACCGAGGAAAACGGACATACTTGGTTGGTTCAATGTTATTTATAAGGGAGTAAAACTCGCTTTTTACGCGCAAACCACAGTTTTAGTGAGTTAGTTCTTGAGCCTCGTAAAATTTTTATGTGAATTCTTGCCTCCGCTCAGTAGACGAAAGTGAGTGATGAGTAGAGACCAGATTGTATGCTTTTTGCATATTGAAAACTATAATATGCACAACCGAATGCTTTGGGACCTACACGAAAGCGTTTGGCACTATGAAAATTATGCATATTTTGCCCATTTAGGGATATGGTGCATATTTCGGCATTTCTGGCATAGGTTGCATATTCTGGCATTTTCTGCATATTTGGAGATGTTGTGGCGGTGGCACGAAAATTCCCCTCTTTCGTATTGCCCACACGAAAACTCCCCACTCGTAAACCTTCCACAGCGGTATTGCCCACACGAAAACTCCTCTCAATTGTTTTGCCCACGCAACGTTTTGCTCACGGCCAGTTTTCCCCACAAATTATTTAATTTTCAATGTTTAAACTTCCATTATGTGGTTTTTGCTATCATTCTTGTATATAATAATTATATAGGACATATGGAAGGCAGTGCACATATTGCAGGCTACATTTTCTTTATTTATTTTCAACAATTTGAAATTTTCTGTGCCGTGCAGTATCTTTTTGAAAATTAAAACACGCAATATTGTTCATGTTATAAATAATGCTTATGATAACGAACAGGAGTCGCAGACATCGTTTTTCTTTGAGCACTGAAATTAGTGTTCCAATCCCGCTCTTCCTATGAGTAGGCCACAGTTTCTTCCAGCAAGCTATCTTCACTTACTTAGAGACAATGAATGGATTTGCTCTTAGTACGCATGTCGTTAATAACAAACTTTAGAATTGACCGCATCATAACAACTCAAACATTTTGAACCGCGAATACAGGAAATGGGTCACAAATTTTTAGGCCGCGAATAGCGAATCCGCGAATACGGGGACCGCGAATAAGGAGCTTCTACTGTATGCTCATATAATGCATATGGAACAGGAGCAGCTTGACGCCCTCGAATATAATTGCAATGTCTCCAAGGGAGCTAATGAATTTCCTTCAGGAAATCCATAAGGAGTCACTTGGATTTTAAGTTAGAGGGTGTACTGTGACCCTTTAGGCGTTTTAGGTAGCAGTGCTCAGGACGAATAGTGCCCGTAGATCCCCTCTATAAAAAATGCGAGGAAACGGATGAAACTTACTTAAGCAGGGACAGGGACTTGACCTTTGAAGTGGTGGCATAGGGCACAGACTGCCAGGACAAGTATTGCGACAGCCGATGGTCGCACGAACTCAAATCTTTGAACTTTTCCAGGAACTTGGTGGATCCCAGATGTGACACCTTGAAGACGGTTTCGCAACTGCCTGTTACGTCCGTTTCATATACCAGTGCGTTTGATTTGAAATGCGGATTGCTGTTCTGGAAGAGCGTCAGAATGCCGCGTTTGATATCGGTGACTTCTTTCAGCTCGCGCTCGTCTGGGCAGAGCGTCTCGATTTTCCCATTGAAGGAGAAGCGAATCGGGTGTTCCTTTAATCTCCGCTCTACTTGAATATATCGCTGCTTGTTTTCCTTTGCTTCTTGTACGGATTTGGCAATTTGATTGTCGCGGATGGTTATATTGGTAACCTATCGGATATCACGATATCACGATATCTATTATTACGAGTTTATTTAGCGCACCTGCATCAAGTAGTCGCATCGTGAGAGATGCTGGAAAACGACTTCACTCTCAATCATCACTTTGCTCTCATCCAAATGAGCGCTTGTCGAATTAATCAATGTGCGCAGGACGCCGGAATAGGAATACACATAGCTTTTGTTAATTTCATAGCCAAAATTGTCGCTGTCTTCTAAAAATTCGATTAACTCCGTGAATTTACATCGATGCAGATACCATCAAGCATTCTAATCACCTTTGCAATAACGGGCACATTGGAAATTCGATCTTACATGGGCTGTTCAGGAACAATACATCAATTCAAATAAACTTACAATAACGTCAACTGTTTTATCAAGAATATCGCAATTTGAAATCCACTTACGTGTTGCACTTAGTCCTGCAACCACCACCAGGAATAGTTTGAAATAGATCATGATTCCTGTTACCGCGCTTCTATTCACAACAAAAACACTGTATTAAAAGCACTGCATTTAATCCAAGATATCTTCCGGATAGCCACACTTAACAATGTTATTCATGTTTAAGTTGTGAGAACTTGTTTAAGATTTGCATAGCGCGCACTTTGCGCTTAAAAACCCTTGAAATAAGCTCAAGAAACTGGCTGTAATAGCACTGAAGACCAAATAGTCTGCGCACTGAAGCTTGCGCCTTTGCTCAGCAAAAGATTATCGCCGATTAACGATGTGAACTATGCGGCTAAGGTCATTTTAATAGATTACGAGCGAACTGGCGCATGTGAGGAGAATCACGTCAGTGGACAAGTACAGAGATCATCCATTTCTATTTGCATTTTATTCCAATCAGATACTCATTTGCGTAATTAAACGCAATTTCCAATCATTGCAATAGTCATTCTAATGATATACAATTATATATAGGTCTCTCTAGTACTTAGTACTCTAGTACCCTCAATAAGTAGGCGCATTTTGGAACGCATTGGGACACATTACGGGCACTTCTAAGACGTCTGGGGCGGTACCAACACCCCCCACCCACCGCGTTTGAGCGGCCCAGTGCTTCACGAAAATTTCCAAATTACGAGATGCCGACTTTAACCATAATGATACATATACAAAAGTTTTTCCTCGTAAAGATAACGTTGAAGGCATTTCATTGTTATTCTATGATATGGCCGGTGTCAGGACAAAATCACATAAGACATAATCACATGGGACAAAATCGGTGGCACGAAAATCCCCCACTTTCGTATTGCCCACGCGAAAACTCCCCACTCGTAAACCGCCCACATCGGTATGGCCCACACGAAAATTCCCCAAATTTGTACTTTCTTTACATTAATTTTAACAATTTGCTTTACATAGCATAGTTTTTTTATGAAAATAGGCCTGTTGATTGAAAACATTATACGAATCCGATCGAACATTTGCTATCAATTGTAAAATGTTGTTTCGGCTATCCTGGTCAAGTATTCGGCTATCCTGGTCAAGTATATGGCCGATAATAATATCGACATTGCCTTGATCCAGGAGCCCTGGACCCTAGGAGGA
>JAOEHK010015651.1:0-10587 GCA_025447835.1 Labidoglobus nevermanni | reverse complement strand
TGGACTTCGTCCGGCGGTTTCGATTCACCACCAGAAGTAACCATTACTCTCTCCCGCCGTGGTCGAAGGATCCCACACTACGAATCAGTGTGCCGCGAAGGAGAGCTAAATGGCAAAAAGAATGATTGTAATGATAAACTGCACTAAATAAGATATATAATCAATTGAATTGACTTATCGAAGAGCTCTCATTAGAAAGAATAAGCGAAAAATTAATGAACATAACCAAGTCTAGGTACATTAACGTCGCGAGTCTAAGAATCAGTATGTCGTGAAGGAGATCTCAATCGCAAAATGAATGATTGCAATGATAAACTGCACTAAATGAGATATATAATCAATTGCATTGACTTATCAAAGAGCTCTCATTAGAAAGAATAAGCGAAAAATTAATGAATATAACCAAGGCTAGGTACACTAACATTGCGATTCTACGAATCAGTGTGCCGTGAAGGAGACCTCAATCGCAAAAAGAATGATTGCAATGATAAACTGCACTAAATGAGATATATAATCAATTCCCAAGTAAATTAACGATAATGAATGCTCTCGAACGGCAACCGATTAATGTATTTCGGTTCACGAGTCTAGTGACTTGGGCATAACGTTATCGTTGACTACTGAAAGGCTAGTAGAGAGAGGACATTACGACAACTAAAATGGCAGATCTGGTTGCAGTATGCTCCTCTAAGATTCCCCATCCCAGTCCAAAAACTCAATCTTATATTGCCTTTGTAGCGGCATACTTCATCGAAGTCCCCTGGGAGTTTGTCGCGGCTTTTAGGAAGTTGGCTGGCAGGACAACTGCCGGTCCTTGACAACGGAGACACCAGCTAGTCAGTCGGTTTCTGGTCTCCCCTCTATCAACATCATTTCTAGTTTCTTTTACTGTTCTGAATAAAAATCTTTATCAATCATAAATTCCTTATCCCTAAATTGGTGACCCCGACGTGATATGAACACGCAACCTACTGATTGATTCTGATTTCTGATTGAAATAATTTATGTTTACTAAACCTTCCAATCTTAGAGGCCGTACACGGACGATGTATAATGAGCGCAAACAGTAGGACCTAAGAGCTGCGTGTGTCTTATGCCCTCCAACAAACAAATACGAAATACATGCTTACTTTCCGTATGTATTGCAGTGTCGCCTACAAAGGATGAGAGAAGAGATTGGTTAGTTTTTTTATATTTAGTATTTGAAATAACTCCATTCAGTCTTTTATAATAACATAGAGTTTTACATTACCATTCATATTATTGCAATTGCAATCGAGTATACATACACTATGAATACAATGTGCACGCACACCTAATATGTACAAAGTGACTGTAGCCAGTGCAAAATAAATTCCATTCGATGATGACGAAAACCAATGGAATAGTAAATGATTTACATCGTATATATACCGATACAATTTAAATGATTTCTTACTCCATCATACTGACGAACCTGGCACAAACAGAATAATTGATAGATACATAACAAATATATAATATATAGTCTTGCTGATACGAATACACATATTGATTACAGCAACATCTTGTTTTCATCTCATCAATCGGTTTGTAATTGCAATTATCATTCAATAAATACGTGATTGATCAATCGTGTATCATTCTACATACAATTTCTCGTCCTTCTCGTTACTAGCGAAATGAGTTCGGTACAAAAGCTATGAATCACACTGGCAGTACAGGCAGGCGCATTTATCGAGGGGCAGGTGAGCAAGTCGAGGATTTCAACGGCAAGGAACTAATCAAATCATAGCAATACAATCGAGACGCAGATATACAGACAATTAGCGTTGCAAGGACGGTACAATTCGTATTCCGAATAGACATTCAACTGACAAGAGAAAAACCACAATTCCTCAATACAGGTCAATGAACCATAAGCATAATTGCCGAAATCCTCGATGTATGCGTTGTACAATCTCATCGCCTATGCGTTTTGCATCCATCGAAATCTTGTCGAACTTATAAAATTACAGCCTCGAGGCATTTCAGTTTCGCTCGACTCTGCTGGTTAGGCTTTGGAATGCATTCGGAGAGAATTCGAATGAAAGCAAGAGAGTTTTTCGCATTGCAAGTGGCAAGGAAGATAAACGTTCCCATTCGAATTGAGTGCTAAAGGGGCAGTAAAAATGATAAGCAAATCATATCGTTGGCTGTGGCTGGACAATGATAATGGAAATGCACAGCCTTCAACACGTACACAGACCACGGCACACGAACTAAAGGCATATATAGAAACCCGTAGAAAATTGCGAATGTACAATGTACAGGCCGGTTCTTATTGAGGGGCGCGAATATTCTTGATCAATTTCGAACATCAATGATTGAAACGTCGCAAATAAATGTTACATGCACCCTGCTTTCTTCGACGCGGAAGACCATCAATCTTGCTGATTGCCATAAAGAAACTATAAAAATATTCAACTGTACAAGGATAAATACAAGATAGAGCAGCTTCATTATACAATCATGAAAAAAGCATTCGATTGGACTGCGTTACCGCTAACACGTTGTTTTCTGTGCGGAGAGATAGAGAGAGCGAGAGAGAGAAAGAGAGATGGCAAGGGAACGCGCGCCAAGCGTTAATTGACCATGTGCATGCATGCTCCGATTGTTTTGGGTTTGGATGAACTGCGTAACGCGATGCACTGCACTGCATTGCACTCCATTTACGAACTAACGCTCAGGACCTGGGAACATCATCTGACAATGGGCAGCGGGCAACGAGCAGCTAAACCGACAATTGATAAAAATATGTTACATAAATCTGTTGACCCTCCGACTTCACCGATCTGCTGCTGCACCAAGCCAGCACAGCACACCACTCCGTTTCCTACCAGAGGCACTTGAAGTCACTGAGTGCGCACCGCTCCGACACCGAACGATAAGACACGTCCACGACGTCCATCCAACACAACATACATCGAAACTTTACAGTTTTGGGGAGGATATGTATGGCTATGGTCTAGTGATAGCAAAATGATCATGCAACTACACCACTGGCACTAGCCGACCGATCCGAGTTTGACTCCGTCCGCTGCTGGCGCACCTCGTCCAGGGTTCAGCAGGCGAGCTCCTGCGGGGCCGACGGTTGCATGGGCGAGAAGGGTGGTGCTGACGGACGGGTCAAGTCAGGCCAGTATCACGGCTGCATCTCGCCCATTATGTTCTGGACCTGCTCTAACTTGATTGCTAAGCGTTGCTTCTGCGAGAACTCGTCCTCCTCCAGAGTGACGGTCAATTGTTCGTTGTATTTCACAGCGTAATTGTACAGCTCGTGCAAAGCGCAATTGGTATTGAACTCGGTCGTGTGAAGCTAGGGGGAGATCAGGATCATGAGAAATGCTCACATTGCATACTCGAGATAGCCCATACCCTCGACTCTTCGGCAAGCATTGCGTTCATGTCCTGGTCGGAGATGGCAGGCATGGTCTTGATGTCCGAATAGTATCGGTCGACCCAGTCCTTGTATTGCGGTATGTCCTTCGCATAGAGCAGCTTCGAGCTGGGCGAGTCCTTGCCTGGAAATATCAGGAACGTGCCTGAATGGGGGGATACCATTAGAGTGGCCAGCATGCGCACCTAATCGATGATCGGAAGTCGAACACGAATCCATGAAGGTTTGAGCAACAACGCTTAGGCACGAATCGACAATGTTCGACTTGTGAATGTCGAAGACGAAATTCGGATTCTTAATTAGATTCACCCAGAATCGCAGTGGTAACGAATTGCTTTTCCACGTGTGCACCACCTCCGGATCGGAGATGCCGTGCTGGATTGCTTGATCATCGAGGAAATCAAACATGTACTTGATGGCCAGGGGTAGCGCAGAGCCGCGGTGCGCCGTACTGAATATCGTCTCAAACAGATCGTCGACAAACTTTTGTAGCGTGCCCTTGGTGGCAAGTAGGCGAGTGAGATAAATCTCCGAGACCATCTTGTTGCCGCGCTCGCCTTCGCGTTGAGCATCCGCATCGTGATGCTTGACCAGGTGCCAACAGCGCACATCCTGGTCATGGTCCGTGTTCAGCGGACTCGTTGCACGGCTCATTGGGGGACTAGCAGAACTAAATTTATTTAAATTAAGTGTTTCGTACTTGTGCGACTTGTCGTTCTTCTCCGAGAAGATGCTCAGATTGTAGATTGAGCTTTGCTTCGACACGAGGTTCAGGCTGGCACCATCCTGCACCCGATAATGCTGCAGCGTGTTGCGCCGCTTCCAATTGCCTTCAGTCTTTGTCGTCGAGTCCTCGTCGTACAGGATTAAACGGCCGGAAGTGCCCGTGCGCCACTCTGCAAGCGCCGCGAGTTGGGACATTATTGCAATCGACGCGCAATTCCGTTCGCCGTACTTACCCAAATCGAGATCCTCTTTGCGAGGTCTCTGCGAATACGACGTGGCCCTATAGATACTATCCAGCGACTTCTCTTTTACTTGGCTAATTGTATCACAATCTAATACTTTGACAGGAACATTCTCGGTGTTGTGATCCAAGCCTCCAACAAAACCCGTTTGTTGAGATATTGAAACGTAAATGGTCTGGAAACGCAGCCGATCATTATTAATATGCTTATTATTATGATAGCACATCATTAGGCCTGTAGCGTAGCGTGGGAGGGTGCGGTCCCTACTGGGCGTCATATTTAGAGGGCGGCAAAATGTTGGTATGATGTATTTCATTGGTAGACTAGGCCAACGTACCCGTAGACCACAGTTTCTCAAAGCTGGTGCCACGGTACTCTGGGGTGCCGCGAAACTTTTAATTTGATTACATCTACTCACTGCGGTATCAACCAAGGTGTCATAAAACAACAATTTAGAAAAGCAATAGTTATAAACGGGCAACATAAGAGTATTTGTAAATGGCGACTTATTGTAACGCCGAATTTTGAGAATAATGACGATGTGGTCATTGAGTAACAAAATGCCGATCAATGCATGGTCAGTCTTTATCTTGTTTCTACTGTGGCGACTCCAAGGCCAACTACTCCGGGATTGTTAATCGTTAAGCAATTGTTTTCTAAAACAAGGGTTGTTGACTAATCAATTAAAAGTGTTGAGATCGTAAGGACGTGTTTCCGTTCTCTACCTATCTTTCTCCACAATTGGTGACCCCGACGTGATATGAACACTCAACCTTTCTCCAAACTATGATACCGTGTCTTTCAACATAATGAATAATTTTTTGATAAGAAAACGAAAGCATGAAGATAACCGTTAACTTTAAACTCCCGGAAATGCAAAGCTCGAGGGAGTCACGGGCATTCCTCCTGCTTGCGGCTTTGGATTTGAGGGGTACCATTTAAGTTTGAGAAATACTGCCGTAGACTGTGCAGGCGGACAAACATGGAGAATACCCAGGGTCCCGTCACACGAAAATAGGTATTCCCCGTGCTTGGCCATCACTTGGGCGTAAATACTATCAATTATGGCTACGGAAGTAACTTTACACGGGAATAACTTATTTTGTTTCGTCGGGATCGGTCTACCTACGGTTCTCTACACCTCGGTCCTTTCGGTCCTTTTGTGCTATCCCACCCTTAATCCCCTAGTCTTCGTAGAAGCACATGAGCTCATCCCAGGGCAGTTTAGCCATCTCAGCGTGGGTCAGTGCCTCTTTCCCTAAGATTGCCTTCCGTTGCACCCTTAGTGTAATGCACTCGTTCACTATGTGCTGAGGAGTTTCATCCTCTTCTAAGCAGTACCTGCATAGTGGGTCTTCGCAAAGACCCATCTTAGCTAGGTGCTTGTTGAAATACCTTATTTAGGGGGGCGGCAAAGTTTTCCTCCATACTGGGTGCAAGACAACCACGCTACGCATTAGGCTAATGATAATCCACATACCATTGCTTTAAAATCTATCGATTGTCGAATTAGCTTCTCCTCGCTTAATGAGTATCTGGCCTCCGACGTGATCGAGTCGACGGGCCCCTTGTCGACTTGCTGCTTAACCGCCCTAAAAAGCATGTAAAGGGGCTCGCCGGCGCATTCGCGCAGAAACTTGTAGAGCAGGAAGGTGAACCAAGCGCTGAGCATTTTCTCGGCGACGCTTTCCGTCCGCCGCAGCAACAACTTCGGATGGCTCTTGCCCTCCATGCACTTCTCGATCAGGTCGGCGAGCAACGTCTTGAGAATGTCTGTGCAATACTCCATTTTGCTCTGCAGCGTCACCATGATCAGGGAAGCGACATTCACGCGGTCGCGCATCGAGAAGTAGCGATTGCTCTCCAGCGTGCGAATGAAGAGCAGCAAGAAGGTCTTGTTCATGATGAGTTGGCCGAAGAGGCGAAGGCCCTTCTCCTTGCGGAGCAACTCGGGCCTGTCCCACTGCAGGACGGCGTGGTCGTCCATGTTGGGGAAGAGGATCTTCATCGCGTAGGTGCGGTAATCGAGGAACGGAATGCCTCCGGAGGTGAGGTCTCCGGTCAGATCCGTCATCTCGGTTTGTAGCTCGGCGAAGGCTTCCTTGCACTCAGCCGCTACGCGCAACTCCAGGATATCCATCTGCTCCTGCATGTTCTTCAGGACGCGATTGTTCTCGGTCGATTTGCGGCGGTAGGCGATCAGGAACGCGACGAAGACGAACACGACAATGACGGCGATGACCACGGCGACGTAGAGAATGGGCCGCGATATCGAGCCGTTGAGGCCTTGCGGCGACGAGTAGGACAAGCTGCCGATTTGGAACTTAAGCGCACTGCCCACAATCACTACGACTTTGGGCAGAGCGTCCATGTTCAGCTCGCCGTTGTCGTCCACGCTCGGTGGTTGCGATTCCGGGGGACGGCATGTGAGCTGGTGTCGGGACAGAGAGGTCACGTTGCAGAAGCTGTTGCCGATGCGCACCTCCACGTCGGATTCCTGGCAGGCGCGGTCGATGTTCTGGCCGTTGATATTCAGGTAATCGGACTTGTAGTATTTCACCTCCTTCTCGAAGGGTTCGAACACCGGGTTCGGGTAGAGGAGGAACGGATTGAATTCCTTATTGAGGGTCAGGTTCTGCACTCCGGATACGTTGTCCATGCGGAAGCCGTACTCCAGGTTGAGCGGGGAGTCGGCGTCAAGCGGGAGGCCTTCCACTTCGATGATGGGACTACTGCACGTCATGCTCGTGTTGCTGACCACGCTGCAGAGCTGTGGGCGAGAGAGGTGAGCGTGAGCGGCGCGGAATGCGGCATGGATATCACGCGAATGGATCACTTACGCTAACAAACATTTTCTCCTCGTAGTAGACGTACATTTGCGGGTTCTGTATGTAGGCCAGGTTTTTGCCGCTCACTGATATATTAATGCCGCCGGCGGGTATGCCCTTCGGCTGCTTCACCTGACTGGCGACGCCCGACTCGACGGACTCGATCACCGGGTCGTCGACGTACTGAAACAGCTCGTTGTCGAAGAAGCGATCGCCCTTATCAAACTTCATGTGCAGCTTTCCGGCGATCGGTCGGTCCGCCGCGCTCGTAATGCACAGGGCCTGCTTCTGGTCGGTCCTGGAAGAAAGCGCGCCCGTTTCAGCTACTCCGCCAATGGTCATTGCGGTGCGTTGGTAAACGCTGTGCGTTCGAATGAAAGTTGGCGACTACTTACGAAACTATTCTACATGGAAGATCATTGATAAACGCCTGAATATTGCTACCAGCATTCATATACATGCCTGTGATTTTCAGCATGGTGCCCCCGCTTTTGGGGCCGTATTTCGGCGAGATGCCCGTTATCATGGGATCGACAAAGCGGTAGTGCAATTTCGATTCGCCGCGATAGTCCTCAATGCGGACCACAACGGGCCCGCTGCGCGGCTGGTTCGTGCCCGGCCCGTCCACCTTGCACACAATGCGCTTGGTTTTCACGTACAGCTGCTCGTACGGCTGGCAATTAATGCCCGCAATGCTAACGCCCGTGTAAATGTCCATGAACTTCTTGCCCAGATTGACGCCGTCGATGGTGATGTTCGTATCGCCCTCCCAGGGACCCAGTTCGGGCATGAACGCGGTCACCTCGGGATTGGGGCAGGTTTGCGCTCGATTCAGCCACACGGCCGAGCCGCGCTCGCACTGGTCCTTCACTTCGCAGCGGTCCGAGCTCTGGCACCATCCGCACTCGTACTTCTCGGACAGCGCCAGGCACATGCCGCAATTGTCGGCCATATCGCGGCATCGGTAAATGACGACTGAAACCACAAGCAGGAGGTTTGCGCTCGCCTCCAAGGCAGCCGCAGCAGTTGCACTTACTGTGGATGTTGTCGGGATTGTCGAGGGGCTTCGACCCGCCCCAGATGACCGCAAACGTGGCCGTAATGTTGGGCGCGCGCGACGTGTACGAGAACTCCATCTGGTCGCAGTAAATCGTGTCGCCGAGGAGGTGCGCGTTCACGCTGGTCACCCGACCTTCGATGTTGAACTGGCACACGAAGCGTGTCTGCACAATGAACTGCCCAATGATATGCACCTTGACGCGGATGGCCTTCTTGATCCCAGACGCAACGAGAATCTCCGGCGAATTGCCCACGGTCGCATTGATCGTGGGACAGAACGCCGGGCCGGATCGATAGCTGGGTCCCACGCGCTGCAATGGTCAGTAGAAGAAGGACTTAGAGAAGCAAGTAGGAAATAAGCAGTGAGCACGCACATTGACGCCCGTGACCAAAATATCGTTGCGGCAGTTCTCGGCCGTGTCGTGGGTGCAGCGATGACCATCCACGCACCAATCGCAGGGAAACGAAGAGGAGACGCACTGGGTGCACGAGCTGTACGTGTTGCAGTCGAAGAAGGTGAAGTTGGTGGCGACAAAGTCCGTCCCAGAAACCATGCGCACCGATAACTTTGCGGTGAAATGATCTAGAAACCGAGCGGCAATGCGTGACCAATGGTCATTGGTCATGATGAGGACCCCTTACGTTGACCAGGAGGAATCGAGGGCAGCGCATCCGTGCGCGGAGTGGTGCAGTTCACCCCGTAGCTCTTCTTCGTCGCATTAGTCAGCAGCGTCTTCTCCAACGCGGTGAAAGCGCACTGGAACTGGCCCGGAAGCGTGGGCAGATTATCGATCACCAAATCCAACTGCAACGCGATCAAATGTTAAACATCCTGAGGGATGGTGGGGCGCTAGCCTGGGGTGCGTACTGTTCGGGCTGTGGTCCTTTGAAGTTGATTGGGAGTGACCGTGGTGATGCTGGTGCATCTGCCGCTCTTGTAGCTGATCCAGTACAGCGGGTCCTTTGCTGCATCCATGCAGTCCGACCGCAAACTGCATCTAATCGAAAAAGAGAGGCAAATTGGTGAAGTTTGGCGTGCGCTGCCCGTTAGGTGATTTGCGGCGGTAATTTGCGGGAGTGGATCGCCTGTTGAGTGGCAGTCGTCGGCAAATCCAGAGACTTACTTGTTTTCCAGCGAACACCAACCGCAATAGGGATCCTTGGCATTTAGACAATCCAAACACGATCGGTACACGCTGCATTCCTGTACTTTGACCTTTGATACCTGCGAAATGCGAAATTGCAGAAGTGTTCATTGCGAGCCAGGGTTTAGCCGATGCAATTAAAGTGTCTAATGTGAGGCGCGCTCAGGATGCGGACTTTGAAAGTATGTAATGTTAGAGCGCGTGTTGAAAGTCCACGATTGCTGCTGTTGGTGCTTCATCTGTGATAAAACATTCGTAATAGCGACAACAATGCAGCAAGCCGCAAATTGTGTTTGGGCGGCGGATGCATGCAAGTTGCGAGTGGGCAAATGGGCGCAAACAAAGCGTCGTCCCGCTGCTGCTGCTGCTGCTGCTGATAGCAAGCAACAGCACTCAATCGCTGACATGACCGCTTATCACTGATTTACGATTATACTAAACACTCGCTCAATGGCTGTTTGCCCAACCAGATAATTGCCGATACTCTTGTTGTTACACGCCGTCCGCCTTTCATCGGCATTCTATTTGTTAAACGACCTTCCTAGGTGAACCAGTCCCAAGACTGCGTTTTATTCTAGTCGAAAGTGCCTAGCAACATGCGCAATATGACTAATCAACGTGTAATTCATAACTATGCATCATAAGCAGTAATTTTGTCACTTTCGTAACGATTTCAACAAGGCCATGAATCATATTGTATTCCAAGTGCTGCTATCCGCTCTATTTCTGAGGAACTTTAATATCAGCCCTACTTACATTTTTCGCCCGTTTGAATTGCACTTCGTTCCCGTTTTTTGCGTGCTCAGGTGCCTATCCTTGCAGAACTTTTATTAAGTCGCCGTCTCCTGCATTTCATAAACATGGCAGTCGTTTGTCTGTTTACTGCTTTGTTTATTGACTATATCCTTGTAAGTAGTTCAACTTGCAGTTGGAAGTTATACCGTAACTTGCTTTAATTTTCCTATGTTCCTGGTGTAATTACTTTCCTCCCCATTCATCTGTGTCTCACTTTAAACGAGTTGCTATAGCAGCGTGCCTATATTCAGGGGTTTGTCTTTGCTTGCCTCCCCATGCATGCGGAGTCTAGTAACGATAGATTTTCGCCTCTTTTAGTTCATGTCTCATTTTACTTAAGATTATTACTAGCCTTACCTTCATACTGCACCTAA
>JAOEHK010015630.1:0-10591 GCA_025447835.1 Labidoglobus nevermanni | reverse complement strand
TTGATCTTGGACCAATTTCATCTAACAACTCCTACACCCCTTGCCAGATGCTATGGCGAGCAAAATTCAGAACATTGCTCAGAGGTTAGAAGATCAGTTGCCTCATAGTTAGAGTCTCCGCATCAAAAATTCTGAATCTGATGCATGCCATAGCCAGACTGACTAATAGAACATGGTCATCTGACTCATTGTCTTCCCTGTAGCCTCGGCACCTTTAGAAACTATGGCAAAGCGCTAAAATGTTGCTTAGCTTATAACAACGATGGGCAATATACGCCTCGGCCCCCTTTTTATAGCCCATCTGGTTAATTTGACTTTCCTCCGTTAACTTTTCTTCGGAATACTAAGCTATAGTGACCTGGCTCTGAGAGAGGCTCAGAATACTGGAACGCCTAAGCACCTAGAAAACTATACCAGCATGTTAATGAATAGTAAAACCAGTGCTAATATCACGTTTTGCACTTGACCGGTGATTTACCTGCGTAATCAAGGTAACGCAGTTTCGAATGTCGTGGCAACGCACATGCATATACACACACGCAGATAGGATTTATTTAGTTGCGAGGTACATTGTAACAATTGTTTTAGCAGCGCGGTTTGTCGCGAACTTGGAAACGTGTTCAGGTGGGGCAACCCAGCGCGATCGAGCGGTTTTCCGCCAATTGGTAATTTGCAGTTCGGCGACGCGCTCGACTGCGACCGCGATTCCAACGCGAGTGAAACTACAGATTTGTGCTGCGATTTCCCAGCGTATGAAGAAGTGATTACTTGACCCTAACATGGTACGGCTGACTAAAATGATGCAGATGGGTCTCGCGGCAAGTTAAAAAGTCCATCCAAGCGAACGCTGATGGTGGAAAAGTGTGGAGCCCGAACAAAACTACAACCGGCAGCAATCTTTGATCAGCGTCGCTTGTTTTCGATCTTCATGTTTGCCGCCGTCGCTAGCTGCGATTGATTATTGCTATTATTATTATGAGCCATCGCTTGCCTGCCCCTAACTGCTGTACGTAATCTGTCTTTCCTCTTAGAGGCCTTCAGGTACAAAATTAATTCCCAATTGAACGAAACTTGGTCCAATTAAGTTTCTATTTTGGTGTGTGACGTATGAAGTTTTCAAATCAATTAAATGAAATAATTCAGTTCCAATTTCCAACTATGAATTGAAATTTTGAGGAGCCACATGCCAATTATTGATAGTTCCCTGGTTTTCTTCAATATCGACTCACGTATTTCATCAATTAGGAGAGTTTCGAAAGAACCTCGATTATTGTTTATAATATTTTGTCCCATTATGCCGTAATTGGTAGAAACATTTCGATTGCCAGTAATTGGAAATGAAACGATAACAAGATCGAATAATATTAGTGTTTACCTTCGCGTTGAACTTTGTTGCTCGTCAATAAACGAAACTTGCTAGTGCTAAGCATCACCAAGCACAGATTATTACAGGAATTGAAAAGAGCGAAGCTGCAATTAGCCGAAGGACAATAATTAGTTGCGCCGCAAGTCTAGGCTCATAATTAGTGCACGCATGCAATGCCTCAGATACATTATTTATTCTTAGCAAGCACCCAGCGTCCTTTTATCGCACTATCAAAAATTTTCAAATGGTGATTACGTCCAAATATTCAGATTTTCACTCGAGTTCATTTGTACTTAAAAGTGAATGAGTCAAGGTCTCCCTTAATTACTATTTGAAGTAGACTTATGTAATGAGCAGATCTGATGAATGCAATTGCCGTAGCAACGGCAGCAGGTCCAGAGTAGAACGCCATTAACATATTTCATAGATTTTTATTCAAGTTCATCCATTCCGATTGCAGTTGGTGTGCGATACTTGTAATTGCAGGTAACACCAGTGCCATTATCTATTTTGTAACATACCTTCGAGTGCATATTTTCATATCCCATTCATAGGTTTTGAACGTATTCTAACTATGCTACTAAGCTACTCATTCATTCACATGTCGCCATTTTTGGCAATTATGAAATATTTATGGAATATCGCCATTATGCAAATGCTATTTGACCTTGTTTTTACTGCTCAATGAACTAGACAGCGAACTAGAAATTTTTGCTAAATTATTTAAATTGCCAGCTATAATTGACGACGGAGAAAAAAATAAGAAATATGGCGAATTAACGGAGTTTACGATGTTGCAATTTTATTACTTGTTTACCACAGATTCTCGCTGCTTTAAACAACTGTAATATTCGATAGAAATGGAGAATAATTTTATATTAGAAGCTGCGTTATCTATATTCAGTAAAACCCCGATATAGCGAACCCCGATTTAACGAATAACCTCGATATAACGTTTGAAAGTGCTGGTGCCTTGAAAAAAATCTTGATATTGCGAATGAAACTAGTAAAACTAACACGATTTAACGAACTTTTTTGGGTCAAGAACATTCGATAAACTTCTTCCAATTCATAATTTTTCATGGAATTGAAGTAGCTTAAGAAATTTTAAATGTGCCGCTTATGCTCATTCTTCATCCCTTGCGCCTTTTTGAGGCGGGATTGAATGGTAAAAAAGCACTGGGATCCTTAATGACGAAGAAATTCTACATGAAACGGTGGATTTGGATGGTAAAGAAGACGAAGAAATTTCAATTATTTATCCGAATCAAGCAATCGAAAATTTTAATTGTGTCCGTAATTTCTTAATACAATCAAACATTAATGAAAATGTGTTTGACTTATTGCACATTATTGAATTAGCCATAGATAGCACATGTTTTACTAATTTTATGGTCCAGACTAAAATAGACAAATACTTTCAAAAAATGTAATGTATGTCGTATTTATGGTCATGTCTGAATTGTATACAATTGTATAAACATAATATATAACGAGTTCTTTTTTCATCATGACGACCCCGATTTAACGAATTTTCCACGTTGGTCCCTTGAAATTCATTATATCGGGGTTTTACTGTATATAAAAAATGTATGTCTGTTCGTCTCTTCACAAAACACAAATAATTCAATCGAAATGAAATATTGAGCATGTTCCGTGTACTCCTGAGACAATGTGGAAGGAAAGACACGTCGGAAAACCTCATGGTTCGAAAATTATAGCGACAAAACCAACACTTTGCATGACAAACGGCACTACAATACCGATCGACGTCGGTGTTCTGCGAATGCAAACGTTCGTCCGTCCGTCGGCGAACAGTATCAACCTATTGATAATGTGTGATATCTCACATGAATTTCATTTAATTCTAGAATTTCTTTTGACCAAATACGTTCTCACCTGTTATTTCTCTTCTATTGTTATACGAACCAAAATGATGTCTTGTGCCTCAACACTTGGGCGCACACTTGTATTGACACCCTCGTCTTCTTGATCTCGTCCTATTCTTCGCCGTGTCTTACTGCCATTGCGTGCCAAATCCGAATACTGAGATTAACCGATTATAATTAGAAATGATGAAGTTTCCAATGAGAAATTATTGTAAAAGCAATAGAAATGAATATCCTTAGCTTATTATTCGAATATTTCACATTTGAGAGAGAAAAACTGGGCAAGAGACACAATTGGAAACACGCTGTATGTGAAGCTGCGGCAAAGGGCTGTGCAGCTCTTGTCCACGGCCATATTTAAGTCACTTTAGCATGAACAGAAAGTCGGTGCGAGGCACAAGGCTCGTTTAAAAGATGCCATCGAACACTTTATGATGACAGATGATGTTCCCTGAGTGCTTTGAGCGCTTCTTCGTAATTTGTGCTTTTTTGTTGTCAAATTAAGGACGGTTGATGCAAGTATGCAACACTCCTGCGAACCATTCGCCATCACACTGGGACAATTATTGTGTTTCTTCTAATTAGCTTCATTTGCAATTGATTTAGCGGGATGGGGGGATTACAAGACCTTTGTGGGCGGTATGGTCAATTGGAAGTTGGTTCAGAACATTAGTTTCCCGCCATTTTGATCCATATTTAAGCGATGCTTGGTAATTGAGCGGCGACTGGTGAAGAGATGTTCTTCGCTTGTGTGTGATTGGCTGTGATCTACTTTCAGGGTCGCATGCCCTTTGTGCGCACAATGAGCGTGGAGCAGCGATGGCAGGATCTGGCGAATCTGCTCAGTCTGCCCAACCCAAGCGACAGTAATGGCATGCAGCATCCATTCCCGCACCATCACCACCATCACCATCCTTTACACAATTTCAGTCACCCGCATGGGCACGGCATGAGCTACGGGCCGGACTCGCGCAGCGTGCTCCTGCACAATGCGAGCCTGAACGCGCCCCCGATGGGCGACCTCAGCAGCAGCGCCCCGTACGCGGGCATTGGCGGCACGAATCTGGGCAATGCGGTCGCGACCTCCATGAATCTGACGAACAGCAGCGAGCCCATGGCGGACGCGGGCGTCGCGGCGCACTACAAGGTGGAGGGCGCGCCCGACATGATGTACTATCCGAACGCCACCAGCGAGTACAATCAGAGCGAGGGGCTCTTCGGCTCCTTCCTCAACGACGAGGACTTACAGCTAATGGACATGGCGATGAATGAGGGCATGTACACGATGCGCATGATGGATGGGAACACGTCCATGGGCATGCAGGCTGCCGGCAGCGTCGGGGCCTCGCCGACGACGACAACAACGGCACCGGCGGCACCCACAGCGACAGCGTCGGTGTCTGAGCGCGTCGACACGTCCAGTGATAGCGCAGTCAGCTCGATGGGATCGGAGCGTGTGCCATCCATCTCCGATGGCGAATGGTGTGATGGCGGGTCCGACTCGGGGCACACGGTTGGCGACCACTACGTGACCGATTATCATGCGTAAGTGGCGATTGCCAAGGCGGCGGTATGGCTTCATCTAACCGGCAGCTTCTATTCGATGCGCAGAAAGTACCGCCCTTACGACTACAGCTACAGGCATCCCTCTGTGCCCACCGCAGCTAGTCCTGCGGCCGACTCGCATCGCCTTCCACCTGTCGCCCAGAAAAAGCATCAAATGTTTGGAAAGCGATGCTTTCAAGTAGGTTCCGCACTTGACACGAAATGACATGGACAAGTAATGATATGAAATGCGATTTGAAGGAGCACCAAGGAGCGATCCTTCATCCTGCACCTGTGCCCATCAAGTATGAGTACGGCGACGGCAACAATGCGTCCCTCTACACCCCAGCGCACGCGGATGTGGCCCACAAGGCACCGGAGAGCAAGTACTCGTGCGCGCTCGAATTTGGACGCCAGCATTACCTGCCTCGCAATCACCTGGAGCACATCCAGCACAATCACACGTATGCCATGCCGATGCACAACAATGGCGCCATGCAACGGCCGATGACACGTGACAAGATCAAAGTGAAGAAGGCCGACGAGGAGCATCTAACCCGCGACGAGAAGCGCGCACGTGGCCTGAATGTGCCCATCGCCGTCGACGACATTATCAACCTGCCAATGGACGAGTTCAATGAGCGCCTCTCCAAGTACGACCTCAGCGAGGCGCAGCTGAGCCTTATTCGCGATATTCGGCGACGCGGCAAGAACAAGGTTGCTGCGCAGAATTGTCGCAAGCGTAAGCTGGACCAGATCATTTGTCTAGCCGATGAAGTCAAGGACATGCGTGATCGGAAATTAAGACTCTTAACTGAACATGAATACCTCATGTCAGAGTCGCATCGCATTAAGGACAAGTACCAGCAACTTTATCGACATGTGTTCCAAGTAAGGCCTCTTGTTTCAGCATTTCTTTGCCCATTTTATTATGTTAGTAATGCTATAACTATTGCTAAAAAGTAGAGGCCCCAGCGTTGCTTGGGTTTTACTACAATTTGCTCATCTGCCCGTCCGTTTCGTACCGTTCACCAACGAACCCGCTCAATCTGCATGCGCAAAATCTATCGGCCTAATCAATATTTTCGTCTCAGATTGTTTCAATCGAACCAATATTTTCCGACGCGCATACAGTTCTGATTTGTAATGAAAAATGTTGCTTTTTTACTATAACTTTTGAACCATTAGGTTTTTCCAAGTTTTCTTCCCGTTGCCATTGTCCCAGAAATATATGGAACATGGCCACTATTTAATTTCCATTGAATTATTTGTATTTTAAGCGTAAATCAAAAACATACAGACCGACGGACGAACGGACAGATATCAAACATACATACATTCATTCTTATATATACAGATCCTGGCATCTCTGGAAATTCGATTCATCAAGCTTTTCCCAGCAGTCACCTTTTTTTGTTATGTCGGGATTGGTCTACCTTCCAGTTCCCCGGTACCTAGTCGTTTCATATCTTCAAAGAAGTGCATAAGCTCATCTTATCTTACTTTATTTAATCTGTTTAATCACCCCTATTCTTTAACTATAGAACTAATTGCTAATTTGTTACTTCAGAATCTTCGCGACCCAGAAGGCAATCACTACTCTCCTTACCAATTTAGTTTGCAAACATCAGCAGATGGCTCAATTCTGCTGGTGCCAAGAGCAAACAATACTGCGACCAGTAATCCCGAATGTAAAGATCCACAGAATTCTGCACAAAAAGAGTGATTGAACACAGACCCAGTGAACAGTGGGCCGAAAAGCCATATATTGCAACAAGGAATAAGTGGAATTGTTTTAATTTCCTGCTGCAACGACAGAGTGTTTCCTTTTTGGTATCAGCAACATACTGAATACGTTCGACGAGGACAATTAAATTGCCCTTTCCAACTTCTTTTGGTGTTTGTTGATAGAATTAATTAATTAACTATTAATAAGTTGAAATGCAACTGTTGGCCGTATAATGTTAACTTTCACTGTTGCATGGGGAAAGTTTGCAATTTTGAAACAGGAGGAAATGATCTATTTTTATAAATTGAACAAGCATTCAGGTGAGAGATATATAAGTCGCAACTACATTGAATACATGTGAATTACTGCGACAGCTGATAGAAACGACGAAATCTCTATTCTTAGCGAAATTGGTAGTAGTTTTCACTATTGTATCAAATAGCGCTGTTGAATGTGTTGAATTGCAATTAGTTCAGCTTCGTTTTTGGCGAATTTGGCGAACAAACGTACTATAGGCTAAATATTTTTTATAATTGAAAACACAGTTTTTGTACATTGTAAATAGCAACTTTTGTATCATAATAGGCAGGACTTCTCACAAAACTTAATGTTATTAAATAATTTAATTTCGTGAGTAAAAATGAACACGCATAACATGCGCATGCGTAGGTTCCAGGGCATAACTTGTCTTCATATTTGTATATTCCTATATGGATCTATGGTTACATTATCTATTTTGGCAACCCCAAGGATCGAGTCGCATCTCGGCGATTATGCTCATTTTGCAATCTTATGAGATCGGAGGTGCCAACATTCAATAGATCTATATGTCATTAGACTCATTCTTCACTATATTGTTAAGGTCCACGATATTCAATCTATTATAAAGTCATTATTGTAACTGGATATAATTAGTCTCTAAAAATCTTCCAACTTCCCACGAATTAATAGCAATTCCTCTGACAAAGCAACATGGCTTTAATTACAATAATGTTTCATTCTTTTTCATTAACATTATTGCATAATGTTGTTAGTTTATTAATAAATTTCCTAGTGCAACAATTTGCATCGAAGAACGTAACATAAATGGAAGAGTGGAATGTCAGAACCGTGAAACTGCAAAGCGACATGTAATACACATATAGCGCCAAAAACCAATGTGGAACGGGAATTTGGATTATCTGGAAGGTGGGATTAGGATCACTACCTACCATCTTCCAGGCAGAGATAGCGGCTAAGTGCCGGAGTGTGCACAGCTACTCAACGACCTAGCACTTGGGAGATGCGTAACGATAATCAAAATACCAGGCATATCGCTGGCTTAGGAAGGCAGATGAACTAGTAAAAAAGCGCAGCAAACCTTACACAGGTCGGGCCGGAACCAGTAATTGGAATTCGGTCGTGTGGGGCGGAACGTCTTCCACAACGCAGGGACCGTTTCAAAGCGTCGTCACGGTTTAAATCTACATTCTTACAATTTGTACTTCGACCAGTTAATTAATTAACCCATTTACCTTATCTCTAGGGGAAACTCTTCAGCGAACATCATCATCTTAAAGTAGTAAATAGCTTATCGTAGTAAAACCATAAATAGTTGATAGAAGTGGCATTTAAGAGTTTAAACTCCATTCTGAAAAGCAAACGTATTTGCAGAAGTCGAGTTTAAAAGGATTTGTAGTTGCTCTTGCAACACGTTTCGACTCGACTTCTGCAAATTCGTTTGCTTTTCAAAACCATAAATATTTACGGAATACTTAAAGTAGACGATGGGCTTATATAATTGCCCTACGTTAACGTCCTTCTTACAACCCCAGCTGCCAAACAACGCAGCGAGCAGAACTCGTTTAGTATATATACTCCTTTAGCCGTATAGTGGGCGAGCTAAGGAGCCACTGACCTACGCCGAGATGGCTAAACTACCCTGAATCCGTGGTTTGTTTTACGTGTCGCTCCTGCCTCGCGGCCTATCAACACGGTCCGGATGGGCGACCAATGACCGGATACGCCGGCATCACACGCAGGGGGCGAGACCCCCCTACCAGACTATACAGCTCTGGCCGACTGTGGCTCTAGCAACCACTGCCCGCACGAGTCCAACACCTCCCGAGTGGGCACCTGTGAATGTGGGGCCCCACTCCCCGTGCTACCCTTGTCGTTCGGATTCCTCCGAACACGGTGGAAGGGTGACCGTCGAGACCCCGTCCGCGCAAGCGCATCAGCAAGTCTCTACTGCACATCAATTACTGACGGTCCGATCGGTTGCCCAAAGAACTTGGGATAGGGTTTGGTTTCCACCGGGTTTTTCGGGTTGCGCCGCGCAGTCAGATCGCAACCCTGTGGCTAAACTACCCTGGGATGATGATGACTAGGAGACGACTAGGTCAATAATCGTGGGATAGCACAAAGGGTCCGAAAGGCCCGAGGTGCGGGGAAGCGGAAGGTAGCCCAGTCCCGACATAACAAAAAAAAACAATATAATAACAATATAACATTGAACGGTATCAAGCATTAATCACTGACATAAAAATTGCAAAGGTGAATATTAAGTTATCTTTATGATTATAGCTTTCGTGAGTATAATGGAAATACTTATATCGTTCAAGGCTTTTGTTTGACGCAATCACAATTTGTACACTTCTACAAGGTTTCGTGGAACCCCATTCGGCTACTCATGTTAACCTCACATATTTTTCCGCAACTAGCCCGACCGTTCTTAGTTGCAGCACCCTGGTCGAGAATCACTTTGGGGCGTATTAGATTTGCTGCAGCAATGTCCATGAAGTATCCAGATGCCAAACGCATCGATTTCTGCGATACGTACCATGGAACAGAGGCAGTCCATAATTTTCATTCGATTGAGCTCTTCACAAATCGCATTTTATTTTTAGGTGCCTGATCCATACCGTTGGTTGGAAGACCCAGACTCCGAGGAAACAAAAAGGTTCATTGATGATCAAAATGCAATTACGTATCCTTTTATTCGTGGATACAAGCACCGTAAAAGCATCGAGGAGAAGGTGACGAAGCTGTGGAACTATCCCAAGTGTTCTCCGCCGTATAGGGAAGGAGACCATTACTATCAGTACAGGAACACAGGTCAGATATATCCAAAGGTATCACACGAACTTATTTCCCAATTATACTTCCTCCAACTCCAGGCCTTCAGAATCAGAACGTGATTTACAAGTGGAGTGTCGACGATGCAACAGCCAGCGTCTTTCTGGACCCCAACGTGTGGTCTGCAGATGGCCTTGTTGCATTGTCTGGCACCAAGTTTTCAGATAATGGCAAAGTATTTGCTTACGGGATTAGTGAAAATGATTCGGATTGGGTTGAGATCAAATTCCTCGATGTTGAATCAGGTTCAACGTATTGTTGCGTGTGCTTTTTTCTCAATACTGATTGCTCATTCCATGATTTAGGGGAAAATTATAAGGAATCTTTGAAGAAAGTGAAATTTAGCGCCATGTCCTGGATGCACGACAATCAAGGTTTCTTCTACTCAGGTTACATTCACCAACAGGGAAAGGCAGATGGATCGGAGACGGATGCGAATCAATTTCATAAACTACACTATCATAAATTGGGCACTGATCAGTCGGAGGATGTAATTGTTGTTGATTTTGGAGATCCCTTGCTTCGTGTGTAAGTTCTCCGGGTTTTTTCCGATTTGGTCCAACATTTCTGACCTTATTTGAGGTGTTGTAGGCAAGGCATTGTCAGCTATTGTGGAAATTACCTGGTTGTAGGGGGTACGAAAGGCTGTAAGAATAACACCATTCATATTGCATGTTTGAATGGAGCGATTACTGGAAAGTTGGAACTGCTTCCTATTATTACAGAGCTTGAGAATGATTATGAGGTGAGTACTTTTTAATCAATATTAGGCTATCAAATCGCGTTCAAAACAAACAACACCTTTCATAAAAACATGAACAATACCAAGGACACAAATGAAAAATCAGGGGTTTATTTGTTATCCCGCATGGACAACAACAAAGTGTACTTAGGACAAACAGGTAGGATCTTTGCACTACGCATAAAAGAACATTACAACAGCTA
>JAOEHK010015619.1:0-10593 GCA_025447835.1 Labidoglobus nevermanni | reverse complement strand
CCCAGGGTTTGTCAGCCAGCACTATCTACAAGTACGCATCCAATAAGACATTAAAGGGTCTATGAAGCCATTGTTCCATTCACCCAAAGACGCAAGTTCCAATTCGGAGATCTGAGGTTGTACGGTGAAAAATTTATTATTGTGAAGGAAGTCAAAAAAAGGTTAGGTTAGGTTAGGGGGTCTAAGGAAAGAAAAAATATCGCTAGGGGGTCTAAAGGCCAAAATAGTTTGGGAAACACTGCACTAAACATTCTTATCTCATCTTTCAACTATTTATTGCTCAATCATTGTAGCTATATTCGACACCTAACAGGAAAGTCAGCTTGGAAACAATGGAATATGACCAATAAGTAGTGCCATAGTGGGGAAATATACTTCTTTTCCTCCTTTGAAACTGAAATAAACTCAGGAATATATTCGGCATGATACAGATTCGTTCGTTGTTGCACCAGAGAATTTCTGGTTTAGATTGAAACATGTTAGTAACAAGATAGAGAGATATCATTTCTTTCAATTGTTTTCGTTAAAATTATTCTCTTCTTTCATAATGAGTTGTCCCCAATATCTATGCTCTCTTGGTTTGCTTTCCCTTGCTATGCCAATACTGTAATTTCTTATAGCCATACCAAATTGGTTATAACTGCCAGTTGATATTCAACCCACGATATCGGAATGAATTAACGTTAAGATATTGTATATATGTAATACATATTACAAGTGGAGCTGGGAGCAGTATCGTAGCGTGGTTGTTTGTCATCTTCTGCGCCCCCCAAATAAGTTATTTCCATGTAAAATTTGCACCAATTCTAAAAAGTTACCTCTACCACTATTGCTGCTTGCATATTTGACAGTATTTACGCCCAAGTGATCGACAAGCACGGGGAATGCCCACCATACCAAATATCAACATTTTGCCGCCCTCAAAATGTTGAAAAACTTTCGCCACATCATGGGACTGTTCTTTAACTATTTTTGAGCAATACCTTCCCAAAGCGTCGGTGGACTGGAATGCTACTGCCTCTTAGTGAACACCCTCATGTCACTGTATTCATATAACTTCGCAATTATGAGGACTTGTATAGCATAAGCATTCGTAGTTCCGGGAAGCGGACACGGGTCGGGTGCAGGCACATCTCGGGAAGTGAAGGAAACCGGATATGAGTAGGCATAGGTAGTCGGAAGCATCGGATTGCGGTGCGATGTGGTGGCGCAAACGGCACTTGTGATGGCGTGCATAAAACCCTCTAAAACACTATGAATCCATCCGTTACAAACTATAACGCCCCAGTCAGAGGAAACCGCCAAATACACGAACGTTTTGCGTGAAATCATGAAAGGATGGCGCCCGGCGTCGGATGGCGGGCAACTGACAACTTGGGCCAAGAGCGTAGTGCACGAGATTTGAACGGTCGACGAATATTCAATGCGGTTTCCCACTTCGCGGTTAGTCCTCCTTTATGATTTCATCGTTGATGCCACCCTCAATGGGCGGTAATGCATCTTTGCCTGAATTATTATTTTGAACAACTTATTCCGGCGGCTTGAAGCAGGTGCCATTACGGCACTGATTATTTAATAGTTTTATAGAATCGTGGGATGGATGCCACAAACACCTTTGTTCCTGCTCAGAGGCAGGAGACTAAATATAGTAATCTCTGGAATGAGCATGCCAACTTTCTTGGTATGGCTAAATCGTAAGCGTATGCTTTGAATAACAGATCAAATACCAACTCAGTATTGATATGCAAGTAAATTTCTTAAATTTACATATTTACCTGCAAGTTTTTCTCCTGGGCAATGTATGTCTCTCTGTATGTCCTTTATGCACGCCTCTATTGCAATTAATCCGATTCAAATTAAATACTGAAAATATTCCGTGTATTCCTGGGATGGTCACTACGAAAAGGAAAATTGCAAAGCCTCGTGGTTCGGAGGTTATAGCGGAAACACCTTCAGACTCCATTACAAATCAAATAGCCTTAGTGCGCGTCGGATGTGTTCAATTTTAAACACGAAATATTTAGCTTCAATGAGCCAATCCTTGGTTTTGTTCAACTAGTAAGAAACGAATTGTTCTCCACTAGTACAAAATGCAATAAGAATGTTCAATGTTACGTTAAGGAACTTACAAGTACCTTTGATGGGAAGTTCTTGAAACCCTAAGAAATTTATTGTCCCACAGGATTGCAGATAGGTTCATTATTACAACAACAAGTTTTATAGAGAATTCTTTCAAAAGTTAACAAATACAAATTTTATTGTACTTATTTATGAAGTTGAGGTTTCGGACCATTCTTGTTCCGATATATAGGTGGCGCTACCAGCGAAAATATTATTATAATGGCAATAAAATGAATATATATTTGAAAAACTGTGATAGCGTAAATTGTCTTCCACTTTAAGTGGATAGGATGTCTTTCAAATTAAGGGTAATTAGGGTGTACACATCCAGAGCAGGGACGGCCAACCCAAGGCCCGCTGACCGCAGGAGCGAACAAGGACGGGGAAGACCCGACGTTCATGTAGTAGGTAAGGACCTCTAGGGTTTTCCCCGTGCTTATCCGCCTCCAAAGATATGTATATCGGATAAGCTGGGGGAATTCTAGAGTCCGGCGGTGGCAGACGGGTATTCCTAGTACTTGCCTCTTGGACTTGTCCCTATATTATCAAAATGGCCCGCGACTTCATTTGGGTTGGCCATCCCTGTTCCAGATGAATCCATATAGGTAAGGGTATCTACTAATATACATGTTTTTGTGTTTAATTCGACGACAGTAATATCTCTTATTTAATTAATAGAACTTCTCGATTTGGGAAAAACTATAGATTGTACGCGTTTGTTTGCAACAAAATTCAAGATAATGAGATAAATCAGTTGAGTAACAAGTGAAATATTCAGTGAATTGAACAATTACATTGTATTTACTGAAGTCTACCATAATTATTACTGCGGATGTATTTCGCTTTAATTATTGTCATACTATATTTGGCTTGCTAAAACCGTGTGGTTGCCACTGTGGGGTTTTGTTACTTGATTAATACAACAATTGCAATAATTTCCAATTATATTATTGTTCATTCAATTTTGTAGTAAGTTTTGCTCATTATTTGGCACAAATTGTATATTAATTAAACTGTGGATATAACTAATTGTCTTTAAATGATTAATAATAATATGCAGATGACAATAAGTAAAATTCTGAATACAAAAGCATAACAGCAGTGAAATCAATGGCATGGATTTGATGGGATTATAAAGTTCCGCGATAATTTATAGGCCTTCCGGCAGAATTGCCTAGTACATTCCATCTATGACAAGAAAAGCCAACAATTAAATCATCGTTTTTACGATATCTCTTCGCTTGCGTCAAATTGCGCAATACGATTGGAGATAATTTGCAATTAAAATGGGCTAAAAATGAAAATTTAAGCTGATTTGCTACTTTGAGCGTTGTTATCTTGTACAAACTGCAAATGAAGATTAGCAAAAGCAAATGCAAATCGCGGCGGAAAATGGAAGGGGAGAGCATAACTGCAATGTGTTTGCTAAGTGCATATACACTGGAAACGTTAGCGCAAATTGTTCGCAATTCGCATGAAAATTAAATGAAGTACCTTCAATAAAATGATTACGAATAAAAACTTGTTGCGAGCTTTCGAGATATCATAGCTTTATTGCTTAATAAGATCATGGTGTTATTAGCCCTATTAAACATGAATAAATATTCTCGAAAATGATGCAAAATGTATGTTTTTCAAATTCTTTGTATTGCTAGGTTGGTTTGTTGCAGGGCCTTTGACACATGCAGCACTTAGGCCCTATAATTTGGGCCCATTGTACATCTTCCTTGTACAGGCTCTTAGGGAGTAGGATTGGGTTATTGGGATGGGATGGGGGGAGTCGTAATGCATACTGCAACCACATCTGCCTATTATCTATTACACAATATGTCTGTTTCCTCCTATTCGGCTTGAATCGCTGTGTCACAAACTCCAAACTTCTACACCACACGATTTTGAACATCAACAGCCTCGCCTGATGTAATTCGCTCAGTTAACACCGGTGGAGGAGGTGGCAGGCTTCTAAATGCGCCATGGCAAGAGAAACTATTGCTACACCTTACTTAGGACTAGCCACTAACATAATAATCCTAGGTCGCCAACAATGTACAATGTTTCTGTCCGGCTATGACCAGAATGAAGGTTCTAAATGCTGAGATGTTGAATATGAGGTAACTGCTGCCCTATCCTCCTACCAAGATCCTGGAACTTGCATGCCACTTGATCTAGCTGGAGAAGTAGAACCAATATAAGGGAGGGTTTCTAGCACTGCTTGTGCTTATATTTTCCTTAGAGTTCCTTTCTATTTCTTATTATTACAATCTAGTGTTTTAGTGGACATTTTTGCACACGTCCTAACCTCTTCTTGTTTTAGACACCTAGCCTGCCTGTGGTTTACTGTAGACTTTATAGATCGCTTCATTTGTTCTTATTTCATAGCCATCTTCGGTTTGTCCTCCTTAATACATCTCATCATTTTTCTTTTCCACCTCTTGATTGTTTTTTTCATGGCCTGATTTAACACCTTTGTGTCGGCTGTTTTTTGTGGCTTGGGCTTTAGCACGGATTATGTGGAATCTCATTCTGAACCTGCCCTCGATTTATCCTCTTCGCCCCGGCTCTTTGAATATATTGACATGAAATGCTTTGGTAGATTAGATGAACGCCATAGAATTAATAAAATATTCAATTCATATCTCAAAATGAAAATTTACTTGGAAATAGAATGGAATATGATTATGAAGTAATTCAATTGCCAAAGCTTTCGATTTGATTGGCAGTTGATAAAGTTGGCAAGCGAATTCTATGCGAATTTGACGCAACAACGTTTTCACGTTCTGGTCGTGTCCCATTCACAATCAGCATTTCATTCGCGTTCACGTTATTTTAACGGAAGCTTATGAATACATACGACTTTTTTGTATCATTAATGAGAGTGGCCTCAGGAGGCAATTTTATGATTGCTTCGAGGTTTTAATCGTACTTTTTCTAATGAAACCTCACTCAGTCAAGGAGACACACCGCGACGATCACGTTACTTCCTGTTCTAATATACCCTACATCGCAAGATGTTACCTAAAAACATAATTGAGGCTAATTCCTTTGTGTCTGTTGTTCGATCTGGTGCTTTCATTTTAAGTGACAAAATTGCATTATTTTGCCAGAAGGCGGGAGCCGTGAGACGACCATTGATGCTAATATTCCTTAAGAAGCTAAAGAGCTGAAATTTATTATTATGGAGAGCTTCCGCTTTTCGCTTACGTTTCTTTGCGGTTGCTTGATACAAATTCTTCGCATGAATATGTTAGCACTTTGGCTGGAATCCACAAATGAATCCTTTTTATTCAATGAAAAGTCGCAATCTCAAGAATTTCATGGATGGGTTACTATCCTGATGCGAATGCCAAATGGAAGGTAGGAACGACAAATTCATGATATGTGAACTTTATCATCTCTTCAATCATCTGTTATTCGTAGAAATGTGAGAATGCCAATCACAACTAGTGCCCAAGGGATTTTATTTCAGAAATATATAATTATTTATTGGGCATAGGTATATATTTTAAATAAACGGTTGCATTTTCTGACGACGTCCTCCGATTTGTGCTTCTTCCAACAACATGTTTTTGTAACGGACTGCTGCTGAGATGTCATCCATCGACCACTTTTCCCGTTTCCTTGGGGTATCCATTTTACAATTTGCGTCGGAAGCTGGAACTCGCTTATTCTTTCCACATGTCCGTGTTAGATTCCGTGTTGATCTGTGATTGTCATTTGGACGAGCTGACCTCCTGAGCACATCTATTTCAAAAGCGTTCAGCTTTGCTCTATTGCAGTGTTTCTCAAAGTGGGTGCTGCGGAGAGGCCGCGAAACTTTTGATTTGATTACATCTACCTACTGCGGTACGAGTAAAGAGCAAACTGGCATAAACCATTTGAGAATATGGCATATATTCCATGGTTCAAAAGTACAACATGCTTTCAAGAGCAAAACTGCAAATGGTTTTCAACAAAATCTCATTAAATGTAATACAAAATTGCTTTTTAGGGTACTCTTCGAATTCTCGATAAGTGACGTGCATCATAAGAGTATTTCGTTTTGTTGATAAATATGAATAATTGTTGAATCATTTTTTCAAAAGAAAGAGAAACCTACCCAACATATGAACATATGACATATGACATATGGTCTCTTGGCCAAATGTTTGTGGCTCACGACGTGGTTGCTTTGAAAATATATCAATACTCTGCGGGACAAGTACAGGGAATACCCGTACGTCGCCCACCGACGGAGTCTAGAATTCCCCGAGCTTGTACGTTGCAGATGTTCTCTTAATGGAGTGTGGTGTAGTAAGGTAAGCAATGTAAGTAAACATAATGAAATGCAATGTAATAGTGTTGTAAGAATGTTAGTATTAGTAATGTATTAGGTAAGTTGTAAATAGATGCTATTAAGTAACTATGTAAGCAAGTAGCGTAAGTGGGTCAATACGATGTATATAAGGCGGACCGGCAGATGCAGTGAGCAAAGAAAGTCCTAAAGCGGTGAGTCGCTGCATACAACGAATAAACATGTGAAACCTCAAAATTGTCTCAGTCACCCCTGCACCCTTCACCCCTCTATCACTCCAGATGTCGGTGGGAAACTCAGGACATTACAGGAGACCCCAGGTGGGCCGCCGTATTGGCCGTCCCTGTTTTAGAGTGTCATATAAGGTTGACAAACACTGCTCTATCGGAATTATTCCATGTCCAGACTTCTTTCTGACTTGTATGAGTTGTTTTGTTGTAGAGTGAGTGCAACCACGTAGCACTTAGGCCCATTGTATATCCTCCTTGTACGGCCACTTAGTTTGGAAGGGATGACAGGATTGCATTTTTGAGATGGGATGGGAATAGAGAAGTGTACTGCAACATCTGTCATTTCAGATGTCGTACTCTCCTCCCTCTACTGGCCACTCTATAGTCAACAGTGCCAGGTATTGAACTGTAGGCTCGTGGGTGGTGAAATTATTTTTAAAGCATTCAAAACAAATATTGCATCATTGCATTTCTGCATTCCGGAAACTATAAGATATTATATAAATTATCTTTTGGTACTGCATAACTTTTACATTATAATTTTATATATTGACTATTTTTAATTATTGCGTTAAATAAACATAAAAAGCTATTGAGTTCAATTGGTACATTTAAGGACGAAAAGTATAGCATTATTCATATACAATTTACCCAGAAATGCGTTGTGTGACAATATGAAATTTACGAGTTTTCGGTCGAAATGTTTAGGAACTGTGTGGTGAAAGTATAACTGCCCAACAATAGCATTTGGTAGGGAGGCAGTGCGCTTTCCTGGGCAAAATTATTGATGTGTTTCATTCTAGCTACGCTTCTAGCTGATAGTAGCAATAATATCGGCTTGGACAGGATGAAAAGAATGAAAGTAAAGGAATTCAATTCGGAAATATTGAGACTTGTAAAACCATAAATTAAAGACACCCGGATAATAAACTCTTGTTGAATGAGTAAAATGGCACGCAAGGAAGCAATGCATCGTTCTTGAGAGCTGTGTTCTTGCAGTAACTGCTAGTACACCTATTGTGCGAATTCTTCCGCGTCGGCTCCCCTCTTTGTATCTTTTTAGTTTCTTTGCACATCCATGTCAGCCATGCGGAGAAAGTGAAGTGCATTTATGTTAAATCCATGAGTGTCGAAGGACTCTTAGCCTCGCCTCTCTACACATTTAGCCCAGCACTCTATCTTGCAGGTCGAAACAAAATTTGCATGTATTTGCAAGGTAACAATGGCTAAAGGCTGAAAGTAACCAACCTGTCCTTCTTAAAGACAGATATTGTGGATTCCAGAACGAGAATGCCAACTGCGTGTCTATTTCTTCCTTGTGCTTGGTTTTCAGTGCACTGCTGCTGAAGAATGATAAAGATGAACTATATTGGAGCATTGGATCATGTGATACGATGAATACTTGACAAAAGCGATGCAACCTAATGCGATACGAGCCACAGGTGCGTGAAGTTGTCGCTGAATGTGTGCGGCTTGTTGAAAAACTTTGATTGCATCGCATAAAATATGATAGCATATTGCGGGACGTAGCATTCAATTTGAAAGCGATTACACTCCTCCCTTGGTGAAAAAGTGACTGAATGTTAACAAGGCATAACGTAATTTGATAACGAGCAACGTGGGCGAAAGTTGAGGACAAATTGGTGGGGGCTTCAACCTAGGTACTAGATATGTTTACATACTACGTTTCTTTCATTGCGTAGCGCTTTGAGTCGATATCTGTTTACGGAAGAAAATGAAACGGCAGCGGAGCATCGCCCAAGTTAAGATTATTTGCCATTATTTTGCCATCCAATTCGGTCGGCGTCTCCAGGGCGAACGCCTCTGGGCCATTACTATGCATTGCTGAACGTAAAAATGATACAAAATATTCGCACGTTGAATACCTGCTTCTTTCTTGCACTACTGCATTACAGCCCCTGGGGGGCTGACTTTGGGATAGTGCAGCGAAGAAAAGATCTGAAGCATGCGTCGACTGCGCCCAGAAGGCAGCTCAGGAATAAGAGGGACGCATGACAAACAAGATGCAACGCGAAACAGCAAATTGCTAAATTTCATTTACATATTCATAGATCGAGATACATTTCGAAGCAGTACCCCGACAATAAAGAGTGCCATAAAAATAAGAGAAAGATTAAATTTGCCAAAGTGTAGTAAATCAGAGTAAAATATGCTGGCAGGTTGGGCGAAAGCCGACTGGAAGTGTAGGCAGAAGTTCTTAGTTGATAACATCTCCGAAATGATGAGGGCATGAATACTGGTGAAGAAAAAGTTCCTTGAAATGTATGTCTTTCAATTACTGTGCAATATGCAGTTTTGCACCGACGTTTTTTGGGATAATTTGTGTAAATTTAGCGAAACTACATTCCATTGGGGGTCTTCAAGAGGCTAGTAACGCATTTTCACAATTCCAATCAATAGATGCAGTCTGCATCAAGTTGCGAATCAATTTCACTTCTGGTTATTTGCCGACGTTTGTCAAAGCCACTGCATCCCCGACTCCATTATGCAAATTCAAGTTTGTATTCAAGTTACAATGATGTGATGACATATCAATCACATCCATGTATCGACCCTTCTGAATGCATTTGCGTAATCATTTTTCTTTGGCGCTTATTGACGTTTTCAATCATTTTGCAATCTGTCGAACACGAATGAAATGTTTAATAAATTACGGGGAGCCAGTATTGCAACCTGCGAGTATCTTGCAAAGAATGAAAGCTGTAATTTCCTTTGCACCTGTTCTACGCTTCCTTGCTGCCAGCATCAATCAATCGGCGTCTATAATACTACTGGAATATGGTATGAGTGAATGTTAAGCAAATATCCAAAGAAATGTACGTAGACTTTACATTTTGAGAGGCACATGTTTGTCCTAAATCTTCTCTGCCAATATATCCTCAATACCTGTAGCAATTTCTAATAACTTGATTTCTCGCTATTGGTTCTTGCGTTACTTCTTCCTCGTTTTCTTCTGGAATTCAAGAGCAGCAAAGAGATATGTACCATATATTACCAACTGCTCGGTAGCTAAGCGGCCAAATATAGAGATCCGAAAGTTTAAATATTTGGTTCACGGGCAGCATTGCAAATGAAAGACATGAGATAAGGGATTTATACCTATATACTGTAACTTCCTATTCCAGAGGTCGGCAACGTTTTTTATGAAAAGGGCGCCATACTACATTAAAAATTCTTGGTGGGCGCCAAATATTCCATACATACACACAGAAGAACACACGAATTTTGCGCTCCAACTGAATGAAATTACGTCTCAAATGTTAGCAAAATTTTCAAATCGTCAAATGAAACCAAATCATAATGTGGATAGAAAAGAGGAAAAAGCACTGCTGTTGAGCTACTCGATTCACCCAAGTGTGCAGGCTGAGGAAGGAATGGCGAATGGCAGGCGGTCATGCTGGTCGAGATGGACTCGGCATTGCATAATCGACACTACCACGTGTCTTCACAGGAAGGATAGATTGGCAGGAAGCTCAGGCTGGTCGAAGATTGCATCTCGGCATTACATGACTCTGTGAAAGCCATTGTCGGGAGGACTTGCCGCCTTACCGAAGCAGATTGCTCTGTCACTGCCCGGTTAATCAGTCACAGAAGGTCATGCTGGTCGAGGTATGCGTCTCGGCATTGCCTGGACTACACAGCCATCTAGAAGGAACGGATTGAAAATGGGTTGGGGAGTCGTGGAAGAGCGCTGTACTGCAACCCGCCACTCAGTGTTGGTTTTTCCGCTCTCACTTTCGAACCATGAGGTTCTTCCAATTTTCCTTTCCGTTGGCGGTGTCCCAGAAGTACACGGAACATTCTCAATATTTCATTTCCATCGATTTGTTTGTAATTTAGGAGTAAATCGAACACACACACACACACACATTCATTTTTATATATAGAGACAAGCAGTAACCCAACTCAAGTTGTTTCTGGAAGACGACA
>JAOEHK010015618.1:16380-29715 GCA_025447835.1 Labidoglobus nevermanni | reverse complement strand
GCGCGCGCCGCCGGCGACCTGGTGCGCGCGCGCCACTGGCACGAGCGCCAGCTGGACGTGGCGCTCGCGCAGCGCGACCGCGGCGCCGAGGCGCGCGCCGCCTCCAGCCTCGGCGTCGTCTACCACCTGCTCGGCGACTTCGAGGCGGCGCGCAAGCTGCACGAGGCGCACCTGGCGGTGGCGCGCCGCCTCCAGGACGCCGCGGGGATGGCGCGCGCGTACGGCAACATCGGCAGCGCGCACGCGGCGAGCGGCGCGCACGCCGCCGCCATCCGCTGCGGCAAGCGCGAGCTGCGCGTCGCGCGCGACGCCCACGACCGCGGCGCCGAGGCGTCCGCGCATGCGCACCTCGCCGCCGCCTACCAGCGCCTCGGCGCCCTCGACGCCGCCCTGCTGCACCACCGCG
The DNA here is from genome assembly GCA_025447835.1 of Labidoglobus nevermanni. Taxonomy (NCBI): domain Eukaryota; kingdom Metazoa; phylum Arthropoda; class Insecta; order Coleoptera; family Staphylinidae; genus Labidoglobus; species Labidoglobus nevermanni. Next base: position 29,309 of record JAOEHK010015618.1, on the reverse strand, counting down.
CGCACGTGGAGGCGGCGGGCGCCGCGCCGGCCGCCCTCCTCGGCCTCGCCAACTGCCTGAGCGCGCGCGCCGCCTTCGCCGACGCCGTGCCCGTCTACGAGCAGTACCTGATGGTCGCGCAGGAGCTCGCCGACGCCGGCGGCGAGGCGCGCGCCTGCCACTGCCTCGGCTACGCGCACTTCCGGCTCGCCAACTTCCGCGCGGCGGCGCGCTACTACGCCCAGGACCTGGCGCTCGCCGCCGACCTGCAGGACGCCGCCGGCATGGCGCGCGCCTACTGCAACCTGGGCGTGGCGCGGCTCGCGCTCGGCCAGCTGGACGCCAGCCTCGAGTGCCAGCGGCGCTTCCTCGCCGTCGCGCACGCCGCCGGCGACGGCGCCGGCCGGCTGCGCGCCATGGCCAACGTCGCCGACGTGCTGACGCGCGCCGGAGACGTCGCCGCCGCCGCCGCCATGCACCAGCGCCAGCTGGCGGCGGCGCGCGCCGCTCGCGACCGCCGCGCCGAGGCCGCCGCCTGCGGCGCACTGGGCGCCGCCAACCGCCGCCTGCGGCAGCTGGACAAGGCGCTCGGCTTCCACACCCAGGAGCTGACGCTGCGCCAGGAGATGGGCGACCTGCGCGGCGAGTGCCGCGCGCATGCGCGCCTCGCCGCCGTCCACATGGCGCTCGGCAGCTACACGCACGCGCTCAAGTGCTACCAGGAGCAGCTGGAGCGCGCCCAGGAGGCGCGCGACGCGCCGATGGAGGCGCACGCCTACGGCGGCCTCGGCGCCGCCCGGCTGCGCATGGCGCACTACGAGGACGCCATCGGCTGCTTCGAGCAGCAGCTGGCCGCCACCGCCGACGAGGCCGGCGACCCCATGGAGCGCGGACGCGCCTTCGCCGGCCTCGGCGACTGCTACGACGCGCTCGGCGCGCTCGGCGACGCCGTGCGCTGCCACGAGCAGTACCTCAGCGCGGCGACGGCGGCGCGCAGCGTCTCCGACCAGGAGCGCGCCCTGCGCCGCCTCGGCGCCGCGCACCAGCTCGCTGGCGACCTGGGGCAGGCGCTCGTCTGCGCCGAGAAGCGGCTGGTGGTCGCGCACGAGCTGGCGCAGCCGGCGCTCAAAGCGGCCGCCTACGGCGACCTGGGGCACGTGCACGCCGCGCTCGGCAACCCGCAGCAGGCCGTCGCCTGTCTGCGCCACCAGCACGCCATCGCCGGCGAGCTGGGCGACCGCCGCATGCTGGCGGAGGCGCTCGCCCGCCTCGGCGCCGCGCACCACCAGATGGCCGACCTGGCGGCCGCGCTGCGCTTCCACGAGCAGGAGCTGCGCGTCGCCGACGAGCTCGGCGCCGGCGAGCTGCGCGCGCGCGCCTGCTGCCACCTGGGCGCCGTCTACGAGTCGCTCGGCGACCTGGAGCGCGCGCTGCACTTCCACCAGCTGCACCTCGCCGCCGCCGACGACCCGCTGACCACGTCGACGGCCTACGCCAGTCTGGGCCGCGTGCACCAGCTGCGCGGCGACGCCACGGAGGCGGCGCGATGCCTGCAGGAGGCGCTCCAGGCGGCCGACGCCCTCGGCAAGCACCAACCACTGGCCGCCATCCGCAGCAGCCTCGCACACGTGCTGTGGTCCAGCGGCGACCTCCACGAGGCGCGCAAGCACCTGGAGGCCGCCGTCGCCCTGCTGGACGGGCTGCCCCAGGGCAGGCAGCTGCAGGCCAGCACCTACGAATCGCTCCAGCGCGTCCTCGTCGGTGGGTTGAGGTTCGGTGAGCCCAGCTGAGATTCATTCATGTCCTTTCAGAGCTGGAGCAGCACGAGGAGGCGCTGCTGGTGGCGGAGGCCAGCAAGGGCGCGCCGCCGCTCGCGCTGCCGCAGCTCATGGACGTGGTGGACCGGCAGCGCAGCCTCGTGCTCTACTACAGCATCGCCTGCGGCTACCTCCACGCCTGGCTGCTGGTGCCCGCCAAAGGGCTCCTCAAGTTCCACGCGGCGCCTCTGCACCCAGCGGGGTGCCTGCAGCGCGCACCGCTGGACGGCGGCCTCCTCGCCGACCTGCTCCGCGCTCTGAAGGACAGCCTCGAGCCCGGCAGCGAGCTGACGCAACGCGGCCACGTGCTCAACTCGTCCAGCTACTCGCTGAGCTCGCTGAGCTCGCTGTTCTCGGTGGGCAGCGTCGCCTCGCTGCGCGGCTCGTCGCGCTCCAGCCACAGCCAGAGCACCAGGATGCGCTGCTGGAAGGCGCCCGCCTGCCTCGCCTCGCTGCACGCGCTCCTGCTGCAGCCGTTCGAGGCGCACCTGGACGAGCGCCGGCGCGACCTGGTGCTCGTGCTCGACGCCGACCTCTTCCTGGTGCCCTTCCCCGTGCTGCGCGCGGACGCGGAGCGCGGCGAGCACCTCTGCGAGCGCTTCTCGCTGCTGTGCGCGCCCAGCCTGCGCTCGCTGCGCCGCTCGGCGGGCACGCGGCACCAGGTGCCCAAGAGCCTCATCGTGGGCCACGACGCCGCCATGGTGGCCGACCTGCTGCACGCCAGCGTGCTGCTGGGCGCCGACGCCAGCAAGCACCAGGTGCTGGCGCAGCTGGCCGACGCCGAGTGCGTCCACTTCGCCAGCCGCGTGCGCTGGAAGAAAGAGGGCGCGCTGCTGCTGGACCGGCCGGAGGCGGAGGCGGAGGAGGAGGAGGAGAACGAGGAGTTCCTGCTGACACCTGGTGACATCCGCGGCATGCGGCTGCAGGCGCGCCTGGTGGTCATCAGCGGCAGCCAGGGGTGGGCGTCGTCGCCTGGGTTCGGCGCCCTGGTGCGTGCGCTGCTGGCCGCCGGGGCGCGCGCCGTCCTGGTGTCGCTGTGGCCGGTGCCCGACGCCGCCACCCGCATCCTGCTGCGCGCCTTCTACGCGGCGCTGATGCAGGGCACGCGCGCCGCTCGCGCCCTCTCCGAGGCGATGCAGACCGTCCAGCATGCTCGCCACTTCGCGCATCCGACCCACTGGGCCGGCTTCGTGCTGGTCGGGCGCGACGTGCGCCTCTCGGAGCGCGTGGCGCGCATGGGGCGCGCGCTCGGCGAGCTGCTGCAGCAGCCGGAGCGCGCCCGCGACGCGCTCCGCGTCAGCCTGCACCTGGTGGAGAAGAGCCTGCAGCGCATCCATCGCGGCCAGAAGAACGCCATGTACACGACGCAGCAGTCGATCGAGGCCAAGGTGGGGGCGGCGCGCGGCTGGCGCGACCTCCTCGTCGCCGTCGGCTTCCGCTTCGAGCCGGCGGCCGGCGGCATGCCCAGCAGCGTCTTCTTCCCGCAGAGCGACCCCGACGAGCGGCTCGCCCGCTGCTCGGCCAGCCTGCAGGCCCTGCTGGGCCTCACGCCGCCCTCCGTGCAGGCGCTCGTCCAGCTCACCGCCAGCGCCGCCGACGTCGCCGACGACATCATCGCGGTGCTCCAGAGCGCGCTGGAGGAGGCGGAGGTGGGCGTCCACGTGCGTCTGTGGCAGGTGCCCGGCTGCCATGAGCTGCTCGCCTCGCTCGGCTTCGACCTCTGCGACGTGGGCCAGCACCAGGTGACGCTGCGCGCGTCCAGGACAGACAACAAACGAGCCGTCCAGTTCGCCCTGCAGGCCCTGCAGGCGCTGTTTGGTAGGTTCAGGAGGTATGCCAAGGGCATGGGCTCATTGCTGGTGAGGGTTGCAGACACCCAGGAGGCGGCCAAGAGCGTCGACGGCAGCGCAGAGTCGCTCAGCGAGCCGGAGGAGAGCGGCGAGACCCTTCCGTCCGCGTTCACCAGCTACGTGCGACGCCGCGGAGAGCCGGATGGGCACACGGCCGCTCCCGTCGACGCCCAACCCTCGATGCCCACGCTGGCGCGCCCCGGAGGCGGCGAGTCCGACGCGGCCTTCACGCCCAGCCCGCCAGCGGCCAGCGACGCCATCGCCATGGGTCTCGCCCATCAGTCCAAGTAACTGGCCGCAAGGGGCAGGTGAAGGTCTGGTGCCTGACCAATGACCCACTTTGCAGGATTCGCAGTCTATACCCGCAGGCGGCGGACGCGGTCGAAGGCAGCTCCAGCTCCAGCTCGAGCTCGCCGACCGACTGGGACACCTCGGGGATGGCGACCGTGATGCGGCGATCGCAGCCGCCGCTGCCGCCGCCCAGGGTCGGACTCAGGCACCTGCTCGCCACGAAGAAGCCGCTCATGGACAAGCTGTCTCTGCTGAGCATCGCCAGCGACGACCTCCCAGGCGGCGAGCCGCACGAGCACCGCCTCTACTTCCGCCCCGACGACGGCAACCTCATCGAGGACGGCACCGGCCAGCAGGAGGCCCACATGCACGTGTACCATGAGCGCACCATTGGCCTGGACCTCGCGCCGCCCCTGACCACGTTGCTCCTCAGCGCAGGCGAAGAAGGAGGAGGAGGAGGAGGAGGAGGAGGAGGAGGACAAATTGCCATGCCGCAGGTGGACATCGCCGAGGACCAGGCTACCAGCGCCCCAGCCAAGAACGGCGAGGAGGGCGCGTCCGCCGAGGTGAAGCGCGTGTCGCCCTTCTCGGAGATGTCCCGGCGGGACGAGGGCGACGGCCGGTCGATCGCGGACTCGAGCACCAGCTCCACCTACAAAGCGGGACAGTTCCGGCCGCTGGCCAACTTTGCTTGCTTCGCCAATGCCGCCGCGCCGAAGAAGGGGTTGCCGCCGATACCGCCGACCAGACGCCCCCAGCCGCAGTGACCCGCTCTCTCTCTCTCTCTATTTATTGTAATTCTAGTAATCATGAATGCCAATGTGACATTGCTAACGACATTTTCGATGTCCCGACCTTCGCCTCCCGTCCCGCTTGAGCGCATCCGTGTTTGATCAATAAATCCCCGTGAGTGCAGCGCGTTCGCCATGGACCAGGAAGCGGCGCGCAGCTCCGGCGACGTGCGACCTGGTGCGACCTCCCCGCCGACGACGGCGCGCCCGGCGACCCACCCGGCGGAGCACGCCGCCGCCGGCGAGATCACCATGAAGCAGTTCCTCGACCTGCTGAAGACCGCCTACCAGGTGCACGACAACATCGAGCGCCACCTGCTGTCCAAGGGCCTCTCCGACATGGTCGAGTGGATCAAGCTGAAGGGCGTCGACGACCTGGACATGAAGGCGGCGAAGAAGCGGTCCAAGGTCAAGGCGGTCGCCATCGACCGGCTGGAGCAGCAGCTGCAGCAGCGCGTGGGCGCCGTCATCGGCGAGGGCGTCGTCGACTCGGTGCTGCCGCTGCTCGCCGCCGACGCGTGCCCCAGCTGCGCCCCCGACCAGAAGGTGGTGCCGGTGAGCAGCGTCAGCAGCAGCAGCAGCGGCGCCAGCAGCGCCGCCACCGGCGACAAGCTGGCCGTGAGCAACGCCGTGAGCGTAAAGAGGCGCACCACGTCGACGACGACGACGACGACGCCGACTCCGGCCGCCACCAGCTCCGAGGTGGAGATCCACGTGTGCGACGAGGTGAAGCACGTGCAGAAGACGTTCGTGTGCCGGCAGCAGCTGCTGGTGGCTCAGATGGGCTACTTCGCCGACGTGGCGCGCCAGCAGCGGCTGGAGGACATGGACATCTCGGTGCACTGCGACGTGGAGATCTTCGAGTGGCTGATGCGGTGGCTGGAGCACGCGCAGCAGGAGGACGACGCGCCGCCGCCGCTGGAGGCGCACAACGTGGTGCCCATCCTGGTGAGCGCGTCCTTCCTGCGCATGGACGCGCTGATCGGCGCGTGCGTGACCTTCTGCCACGCGCACCTGGGGGACGTGGTGCGCGCGTCCGCCTCCGGCAGCCTGGGCGCGCTGGACGACGGCGCGCTGACGCGGCTGGCGGCCGCCTTCAGCAACGCGGACGTGGAGGCGGTGCGCGACCGCCGCGACCGCATCCAGTCGAAGCTCTACTGCAAGCTCATCCAGAGCCTCTGCTGCGACGCGCAGCCGGAGGCGGCGCGCGGCCACTGGGCGAGCATGGCGCGCGTCTTCCGCTGCCGCCACTGCCGGCAGCTGGTGCAGCCGCAGGTGGGGGCGCGCGTGCCGTGCGTGGCGAGCCGCATGCGCGTCGCCTTCGACGGCGGCGTGCGCCACCGGCACGAGCGCGACCCCGCGTGGGACCTGAGCGCGCACGTGGTGGGCCTGCACCGCGCCGCGCGCTCCTGGCGCGCCGTCTACTGGCGCCTCTGGGGCACCTGCCACTTCCTGCCGTGCGCCGCGTGCCGCGCGCACTTCCCGGCGCGCCAGGCCACCTGGTGCCGCCACCACCCCGACGCGCCGCAGTTCTTCGTGCTGGACGCGGCGCGCCCGCCGCTGCCGGTGGGGCGCTACCCCTGCTGCGGCGAGCGCGCCTACCGCTTCCAGGTGCTCGACGACCGCACCGGCTGCCAGTACCGGGCGCACGTGGTGGGCGGCGCGCCCAGCGCCCGCGACGCCGCCGTCCTCGCCGTGCTGGAGCGCATGCGCGCGCTCGTCGCCGAGGACGCGCCGCCGCTCGTCTTCCCCGACCGCCTCACGCGCCTCATCGCGCGCGCGCCCTCCGACCCCGACGACGGCAAGCTGGAGACGCGCGAGGCGTTCTGGTGGGACGGGCTGCAGATCGTGCCGCCGCGGCCCGCGCTCGGCGCGCTCACCCAGGAGGCGGAGAGCGCCGAGGAAGAGGAGGAGGACGAGGAGGCCGAGGAGGAGGGCGAGGACGCCAGCAGCGGCCAGGAGGCGGCGTCCAGCTGCTCGTCGGCCACCTCGCTCAGCGCCACCTCGGACAGCGAGCAGTCGGGGCACGCGGCCCCCCTGCGCCGAGGACGGCGCCGAGGGGGAAGGCGCGCCCGAAGGGCGAGACCCGCCGCCAGGGCCAGGGACAAGGCGCACCCCAAGCCGCCGCCGCCGCCGCCGCCCCCCGCGCCCTTGCGCCGGCGCAAGCGGTGGCAGCTCAACATGTCCACGCGCAGCAACCAGGACGTGCAGCGCGCCAACGAGGAGGACAGCTTCAAGGACATCGCCGCCATCGTCAACGAGCGCACCCAGCTCAGCGCCGAGATCGAGAGCGCCAAGGGCGCCTGCCGGACGGCCGCCAAGCTAGGTCGTATTGCGGCCCCCACCATCCCCGTGACCATGACCCACCCCCCGCTCTCTGCTCGCCAGGTGGCGTCTGGGTGCGACTCGAGGCCGACTTCCGCGAGCGCCACCAGGCTGCCCATCGCGCCAAGCTCGCAGCCAACTCCAGAACCCGCACCAAGTCTCACCGGATCGCCTAAACCACCACCACCACCACCACTGTCGCCAGTCCCAGTCCCAGTAAAAGTCTCATCAGCGGGTGCGGCTTTATTTCACGCCTCCGCCAAGGGCATGAACATACTGCGCAATACTCCCTGCTGGCGATGACGCGATCGCAATTCGTCGATGACATCATCGCAATTCGTCGATGGCGCGATCGCAACTCGGCGATGACGTTATCGCGGTTTTCGCTCATTTTCTCTGGAACTACAGAGTGTATCGGTGTACTTCAAAGTGCGTCCTATAGAGCGTTTAATTGCGCATCTGATGATATAAGACTCATCTCAATCCGGCAAAGGATGAGGAAATCTGTGGGATTAACTTCCATTTTTCCTTCGCCTTCGTTTGAGCTATCAATAGCTGAGGGAAACATGCGCTTGAAGTGCTATCCATCCTTGGGCCCTATTTCGTCCCTAACTCAATTAGTTTACGTAATATTGTGAGAAATCTTCAAATTGTTCCAAAACTTTAACTGGCTATAACCAATTAGGGAACTAATTAAGATAGGATTTAAAGCGAACTAGCACTGCCGACGAGAGAGAAATCTTCGCCACCTCTCGTGCATCCTACTGGATTCATCGGGCAATTTCACGTCGGCAATGACATCATCGCAATTCGGTGATGACGTAATCGCAGATTTTTCCATTCTTCTCAGAAACTACAGGGTGTATCGGTATACTTCAAAGTGCGTACTATAGAGCGTTTAACTGCGCATCTAATGATAAAAGATTCATCTCTAAGCTCCTGCTAGTTCGTGCAAAAAATGAGGAAATCTGTGGAATTAGCTTCCAGGTTTCCTCAACTTTCGTTCGTTTCGTGTTGCGGGCAACATGCGCTTGAAGTGCTGTCCATCCTTGGGCCTTGGGTTTAAGTGATATTGCGAGAAATCTTCAAATTCTTCTCAAACTTTAACTAGCTATAACTCGAGAACCAATTAGGATAAGATTGAAAGCGATCTAGCACCGCCGAGGAGAGAGAAATTTCGCCACCTCTCGTGCATCCTATTGGATTCATCTCGGAATTTCACGTCGGCGATGACATCATCGCAATTCGGTGATGACGTTTCGCAATTTTCCTCGGTTTTCTCGGGAACTACTGGGCGTATCGGAATGATTCAAAGTGCATCCAGGGCATTTAATTGCGCCTCTGATGATATATTCATCACTAAATTCCTGCAAAAGATGAGGAAATCTATGGGATTAGTTTCCATGTTTCCTCAACTTTCGTTTGACCCATCAATATTGCAAATCGGAAGCGATGAATCAATAATCCGGACAGGCAAATGCCTTCATAGCATTCCTCATTACCCCGTTGAAATGTTTGTTTGATGTCTGGCTCATGGAAAACATGCTAATGATAGTAATTCCGGTCTACTATTCTAAATTAGAAGCGACGGTTGCGGATTGGGGAAATTGCGAATTATCTGCATAACATATTGCTGCCCGCATTCCCTTTGATGCCTCTGCAATAATTCATAGCGGCCGGTGGCTATAAAATGCAATTCCCGCCTCGAAGGTTGCGAATTGGGCAAAGTGACCCAACCCGACCATGCAGAAACTCGTCCTCAGGATGGCGCGAGCTCCAAGTCTGCACGACGACCGCATGGAATTGGCCATGCTGATCAAACGCATCCTCCGGTTCTACCGCTTCTGGCCGGAGGGCGACAAGGGCACTCCACCCCGCGCCCTCGGCTGGGGCATCTACGCCCTATCCAACTTTATCATCCTCACATCAGCAGCCCATGCTGTGAAATACGCAAGTGAGACAGGTCTGTCCCTCACATGCCCACCGCTTCACCCTGCTCCTCGCCTGCTTGCCCTAGCCGAAAGCGACCGGTTCGAGTACCAGGAGGTGAGCATCGACCTGCCCATCATGTTCGCGTGTCCGGCCGCCCTGCTGCTCTTCAACACCATGTTCGGCCGGATCCGGGGGTGGCAGCAGCTGCTCTTCGAGCTGGGCGACTTCCGGGCGTTCGAGCCGCCCGAGGGCATCGCGCAGCACGACGCCTTCCTCGAGGGCCTGCTGAAGATCAGCCTGATGGCGATCTTCGTGCCCGTGCCCTTCATCACCGCCTTCTTCGCGACCAGGCACTGCCCGGACGAGACGGACTACACCTGCGGCTTCGTGTTTCCGGCCTACTTCCCCGGATGCCTGCGGCAGCCCAACCGCCGCTTCTGCTCCGTGCTGATCGTCGCCTCCAGCTGCCTGGTCTCCTCCATCGCCTTCATCGCCTCGGCGCTCTTCTGCCAGGTGTCCGAGTACTTCGTCATCTACCTGCAGCACCTGCAGACGATGCTGCAGCGCATCCCCACCATCGAGGCGGTGGCCGAGCGCCGCGTCCACGTGCGTCGCGTCCTCCGCTACCACAATCGCATCCTGGAGTAAGCGCAACACGCGCCATCGCCCACTCTCCCCTCCATCGCCGCTTGCTTGCAGCTTATACGCCGACTTCCAGCGGCTGGTCAAGCAGGCCTATCTCTACCACATCTTCGTCACGCCCGTCGTCCTCGCCATGCTGCTCTTCACCTTCCTCACGCACTTTGCGCTGCAGAACCTCACCACCTCGTTCTTGTTCATCTTTTCGCTCTTCTTCGTCTGCGTCATCGGGCAGCGATTGATGACGGAGGTAGCGGTCCCAAAACACCCTCTTGGCATGCAATCATGCATCTCACTTTCAGAGCGAAAAGGTCGCCGATGTGGCCTACGCGTCGATTCCCCTGGATGGCGACCTACGCACTGCTGCCGACCTCCGGCTTCTCGTGCTGCGCAGCCAACGGCTTCTCTATGTCCCAGCAGGATCCTGGACCCATTGCGGTCATGAATTATTCGCGCAGGTAACCACACCACACACGATGAAGCGGGACAAGTACAAGGAAATTTATGATATCCCATGGATGCTCAAAACCTCGGGTATTCCTCGTCCTTGTTCGTTGCCTGTTCTAGGACATATCCGCACAGGACTTTTGCTCGTAGGGCACCGTAACGCATCGATTGCTTCCACCTGGAGCCCTCCCTGGCAATCAACTCATTGACAACTTGTTTTTTGTTACGTCGGGATCGGTTTACCTCCGGTTCCCTACATCTCGGTCCTTTTGTGCTATCCCACCATTAATCACCTAGTCTTCTCATGTCTTCAAAGAAGCACATGAGATCATCCCAGGGCAATTTAGCCATCTCCGCATGGGTCAGCGCCTCCTACCCTAAGATTGCCTTCTATTGCACCCTTAGTGCGATGCACTCGCCCACTATGTGCTGAGGAGTTTCATTCTCTTCAAAACAGTACCTGCATAGTGGGTCTTCGCAAAGACCCATTATAGCTAGGTGCTTGTTGAGCCCGCAGTGACCCGTAATGAGCCCAACGAGTTCCCCAAGAGAGTGCAAGTCGTCTGGAGGTGTCTGATGGCTTACTCCCCAGGAATATCTTGGAGGTATGCATTCCCGGTGCTCGTTCCCATTCCTTCTCTGTTTCTGTCGACACTAAGGCCTTCCCTACCTCGGGAGGGATTCCAATTGTTGGTTCCAGCCCGACATATTCAAGGTCTGCTGCGTTTCTTGTTAGTTCATCCGCCTTCCTAAGCCCAGGATATGCTTGGTCTTTTGGCAACCAGATTAGCGTTACGCATCTCCCAAGTGCTAGGTCGTTAAGTCGCCGAGCACACTCCTTTACAGCTACCGACCGAACATTGGCTGCTATAGCCGCTATCTCAGCCTGGAAGATGGTGGGCGCTGATCCTAGGCCCATCTTCCAACTCACCCTCCTGCTGTGGTATACCCCGATTCCCGTTCCGCGTTGTTTTTTGGCGCCATCTGTGTACCAGATGTCGCCCCGAAGCTTAACGCTTCTCTTGAGAGGATTAACACAGAGTACTTTGCCGTATTCCGGATATTGATCATTGACACCTTGATCTCCTTTCTGTTTCAGGTACTGAAGACCACCTACTCGTATCTGACGCTGATCCAAAGCACTGGGGGCGCAACATAATATCATCCCATCGGAGATGACGTCATAGCAACTCGGTGATGTCGCTATTGCACCTGAAAGACCTATCAAATTCTACTCATCGTAGTGTCTATTTTGCATTTTTTTTGGTATTTTTTACAACTTTCTTCTCGAGCGCATTTCCCTTCCGTTTCGGTGAGCGAGCGCACCTGGTGTGTTTGTGGACGAATTGGCGTTCCGAGCATGTGGTGAGAGAAGGAAAAGACTTGGAATTCGAGTTGCGATTGGCATATGAAAATGAATGTAATGCGCAATTGGCATGCGAATGCTAGAACGTGAATGAATGTGAACGTTGGCTGCTTGCTGGTGATGCTCTGGTCGCTCCAAACTATTGCAAACTGTTGACCGGTTGCTGGCTCATCGTCTGATTCAATATCGCGGTGTCTTTGACGTGCTTGTCCACCTGGAATCGATCGATTAGTGGCTACTAGGCGGGATGGTGGCAGACAGCGCACCACTTTCGTGATGTACGAGTACTCCTTGCTGTTGGCGTTGCCCTGCACGTTCTCCAGCTGGTAGGGCGGCGATATCGTCACCTGGTCGAAGACGATGATGTCGTTGTTGTTCCACCGCACCTCCTTGATGGTCTTGGCGATGGTGCGGAAGAGGCGCTGCCCCTCCGGCGTCACGCTCGCCGACATCTTCGTCAGCAGGCGCTTCTTCTCCTCCACCTGGTTGCGGATGCGCGTGTTCAGCTGGAAGCGAGAGAGCAGCGGTCAGCGGTCGCAGGGACGTGGCCGGCGTACCTACCCGCTGGATGTTGAGCGTCAGCGGCACCTCCGGCGCGCTCGTCACCTCCTTCTTCACCTGCAGCTCCTTCACGAGCGCCAGGTTAACGAAGTTGACGTCGTGCATGTGCGACGCGCCGTTGCTGGAGGGACATTCTGCAGCGAGGCGAGTGGTTAGTGCGCGCGGGTGATTGGGGCATTGACACCTACTCAGTATCATCATCTTCGTCTGCAGGTCGAACGCCATCACCTCGCCCTCGATCTCCTTGTTGTAGCACGTCCGACACCACACGGTGCTGCCGAGCGTGAAGCAGTCGGAGACGGCGGCCATCCTGCCGCCTCAGCTTCAGCATGAACGTCGCCTGGCCAGGCCCTCCACGAAGCCGCTCCGGCCACGAGCACCAGCTGCAGCTGCCGCTTGTCGCCGCCACGCGCACGTTCGCGACGCCGGGACACCGATTGGCACGTGCCGCACGTGGCGTCAAATCCTCCAAGATCAAAGATTACACCTTATCGTCAAGCTGGCCTGATGCGCGAATTCGCGGCCACCAGAAAACCGTCTTTGGCGAGCGCTTCACGTCTCCATAACGCCAACTGTCAACGCGTTGACATTCGCCCTTCAAACGACTTCTGCACGCATACTCATCAACTAATTCTCAATTAATCCATCGTTTTGCCATCAGATATACATGAAAACTGCGAGTTTTAATCAATTATCTAATTTTTGATTGAAAATTTCGAATTACTGCAAGCCGGAAAGCAAGCATGACCAATATGACCCCTTTTGACAGAAAAACACGCCAATGGTCATAAATACATGGAAGATGCTTTTCAGAGCGGGATAATCTACAAGGAGCATGCTAAAACATAAACATTGAGGACGAAATCACGCATTTAGGACCATCACATGCTCTGAATGCTGGTTGTAAGCTAAGGCTGATTTTCAGGGCCCA
>JAOEHK010015618.1:0-16280 GCA_025447835.1 Labidoglobus nevermanni | reverse complement strand
GGACCATCACATGCTCTGAATGCTGGTTGTAAGCTGAGGCTGATTTTCAGGGCCCAAAATGCCTGGATACACATTATCTAGCTTCGCAAATTAAGTCAGATTAGCTGAATTCGTGGCTTTGCCATCAGATGTTGATGAAAGCTCTGATTTTGATTGGAAATGCAGCATATTTGCAAGCCGGAATGCAAGCATGACCAATCTGACCCCTTTTGACAGAAATGCACGCCAATGGTCATAAATACATGGAAGATGCTTTTCAGAGCGGGACAATCTACAAGGAGCATGCTAAAACATAAACATTGAGGACGAAATCAGGCATTTAGGACCATCACATTCTCTGAATACTGGTTGTAAGCTGAGGCTGATTTTCAGGGCCCAAAATGCCTGTATACACATTATCTAGCTTCGCAAATCGAGCCAGATTAGCTGAATTCATGGCTTTGACATCAGATGCTGATGAAAGCTCTGATTTTGATTGAAATTTCCGCATATCTGCAAGCCGGAATGCAAGCATGACCAATGTGACCCGTTTTGACAGAAAAACACGCCAATGGGCATGGATAATTGGAGGATTGTTTTCAAAGCGGTACTGATCTACAAGGAGCATGCTAAAACATAAACATAGAGGACGAAATCACTCATTTAGGACCATCACATGCTCTGAATACTGGTTGTAAGCTGAGGGTGATTTTCAGGGCCCAAAATGCCTGGATACACATTGTCTACCTTCGCAAATCAAGCCAGATTAGCTGAATTCATGGCTTTGCCATCAGATGCTGATGAAATCTCTGATTTTGATTGAAAATTTCGCCTATTTCCAAGCCGGAATGCAAGCATGACCTATGTGACCCGTTTTGACAGAAAAACACGCCAATGGGCATGGATAATTGGAGGATTGTTTTCAGAGCGGTACTGATCTACAAGGAGCATGCTTAAACATGTAACAAAGGTCGAAATCACGCATTTATGACAATTTTTCAGCAGATAGCTTTGTTCTCTATGTTGGTTCTAAGCTCAACCAGGTTTTCAGGGCCGAAGCTGCCTGGAAGGACCTCATGCTTCGCAAATCAAGACAGATTAGATGCAGGCAGGACATGCATGCACTCATTGGCAAATTGGGCAATAGGTCGAAATGGAAAGCTAGGCATTGCTATAAATGTACTGATAATTGCTCCCTGTAATGTTAATTAGGCTAATTGCGGGTCGCGAGTTGCGTTGAGGAGTTTTAATGAGTTGACCTTGAGCGCAGCTGTTCGGTATCGCAGCAAAGCAGCAGAACTGGTCGAGATGGAAACCAGGGAAGTCAAGGTGCCCGTGCCCTGGGGCCATATCGCAGGTGAGTGGCACCAGATGGAAGAGGGTGGCAAGTAAAGAAAACGGTAATTTTCAGTAAAGATCTGGGGCAATGAGCAGAATCCGGCGGTGCTGGTGACGCACGGCATCCTGGACAATGCGGGCGCAATGGGCCGGCTGCTGCGGTTGCTACCAGCTTGCTTCTGCTACTACGCCATCGACCTCCCTGGTCACGGCCGCTCCAGCCACTGGCCGGCGTGCGCTATGGTGCACGCCATCGACCAGCTCCTGGTGCTCCGCGCAGTGATGGCGCACTTCATGCGAGGCCGCTACGTGGTGCTAGGTCACTCCTGGGGCGGGCAGCTCGGCCTGCTGTACGCGCTCGTCTACCCGGAGATGGTGCGCAAGCTGGTGATGCTGGACACGCTCTTCCTCCGCCCGATCACGAGCGCCAACTTCTGCGCGAGGCTGCGCCACATCCACGACAAGTACTTCGCCGGCATGGCCGGAAGGGCGCCACCGGCCTACAGCCGCGAAGAGGCCCTCCACCGCCTCATGAATCAGCGCATCTTCGACAAGATCGAGCGCGCGCCAGCCGAGGACCTCCTGGAGCGGTGCGCGCTGCCCACGAGCGATGGCAAACTGGTGCTCACCACGGACCAGCGTCTCAAGTACGCCATGGGCCTCATCGCCGAGGGGAGCTACGTCGGCAGCCTGCTCGACCAGCAGCCGCCCCAGTGCCCGGTGCTCCTCGTCCTCGCCTCGCACTCGCAACGACACCTGGCTGACAGCTCTCTGGCCTCGCTCTTCAACCAGCTCATGCAGATGCCCAACGTGACCATCGCCCATGTGGCCGGCAGCCATGACGTCCACATGAACCATCCGGAGCGCATGGCCGGACACATTGCCAGGTTCCTGCTCCAGCCGGATGCGGACGCTACTCAGCAACCCACCCCAATCGGCAACAAGTTATAAATACACTAATTTCTCATCGGGATGGGTCCATTACGTCCCCTTGCATTTCGAATCATCCCGATACGACCAGTAGTTCCTGAGAACAACTACAAAAACTGCCCAGACATTTCCTCATTTTTTGCAGGAGCTACCAGGAATACAGCGATGAGTCTTATATCATTAGCTACGCAATTAAATTCCCCACAGAATGCACTTTGAAGCATCACGATTCACCCAGTAGATCCTGAGAAAAACCACAAAAACTAGACATAAGTGCCTAAATCGGTATAATCGATGGCTTATTCTTGTTTTCCGTTTAACAATAAATATATATACAGGGCGGAGTTGAGGTGTGACGTAGAGTGGAGCAGGAGAAAAAAACTTGTTTTATTAAACACCCTCTTTCCCAGAATGTGTTGGCGAAGCTGAATAGTCGAGAGATTGTTGAGGATCATTTTCTAAAGGAGTTTGTCAATTGTATGGCTCTGAGGCTAAATTACTTATATGAGGATGGCCGATACAACGTTTCCACATTGATTGACGATTATTCGGCATTTACTGGAAGTCCATTGGCTCCATTGGCTTCAAAGAGAATGGAAATCAATGCTTTAAACGGAGAAGTTTGTTACCATTTTTCTGAGACTTTCCTAATGTCAATAAATTTGTGTCAAAGTTTATGGAATTTTTCAACTAGTTTCAGTTAGGAATGAAGTATTTCTCAAGAACCAGCAGAGAGATGATGAAATGTCCTTTCATATGCATTTCAAATCATATTTTTAGCCCTTGCAGTTTTTGCGCTGTTTTTTTAAACTTAAACGTTATTTTGATTGGCGCAACTTCCGCGTCCTTTAAATTTTGTACTACGTCCTTTAAATCAAGAGTTGCCATTCAAGGCCGTCGTCAGTAGGTCAACCGCATTCTATTCGCTTTCCATTGATGCGCAGGGTAGTTTGAAGGGTTCGCGCGCTTCACGCTAGATGGCGTATTTTTCCAATAAGAATGTAAAGTTTTGCTCAAATTTAAACGCATGTAGAAGGACAACCAATGACCCTAGAGACATGATTTAAAGTGAAAACAAGAGAGCCTTAAATGCTTGTGTAGTTGCATAAAAATTCTGGTTCACTGGTTATTAGACACGCCTAGATTTAGTACACGAATTGATCATACAATTTATAACTAAAATCGAATTTTTCATTTCTGTACATTGCAAATGAAATTTGTAGTTTGCTTTGAACTTTTTCGTCATTTGCACCTCTCATTTCAAAAACAGCCTGAAGTTTCTCTGCGCATTCAAAAGCCATTGATAATGTTGGTGGCGGTTCAGTTTGGTATTGTTCATTACTCCTCATTATCGTTGGCTTGATTAGTTCCTCAGTTCCTCTTGCTTGAATTTCAGATACAATATCTTCGGGAGAAGGTACGTGGGAACATTGCTGTCAATAGATACATAATTTTCAAATTCTTCTATATCCATATCCAAATTTACTGTCGCACAATAAAATTCGACAAATGTGCAGATTGCAGAATGCAGAATGACCGTTTGTTCACTCATCACTCACTTTCGTCTACTGAGCAGAAGCAGGAATTCAAAGAAAAATTTTAAGAGGCCCACGAACTAACTCGTTATAACCGGGGTTTGCTCGTAAAAAGTGAGTTTTACTCCCATATAAATAGCATTGGACCAACCAAATATGTCCGTTTTCCTCGGTATATCCGGGTTCTTGTTATATCAGGGCTCGCTATAACCGAGTTAGACTGTAGTTGCTATTGAGTTGGCAAATGGAATCCTCTTACCACACTTGATAGAGCGTTTTCTCTATCTGCAGACTTGGGCCTGTGCGGTATGTCACCCTCTTCAAGAAACGATCGGACACACCCGATGATGGTCCGGAAGTATCTTTCTGCCCGACCGTTTTGTTGGAGGCTGTACGGTACTGAGATCTCATGTCGTATTTTCATCAATTTTGAGCCTATTCGTTCGTTTATTTCAAAATAATGCAATTGATTAATAATCTTATTCAGTGCAGTTTACCATTGCAAGCATTCTTTTTGCCATTCTGCTCTCCTTCATGACAAACTAATTCATCGAAAACCTGGATTAGGTAATTTTCATCAATTTTGAGCCTATTTGTTCTGCTCGGAACTTTATTTCAGGGCTAGGGGAAATAGCCCCAGCGTTGCTCGGGGTGGAGCCAAATCAAAATCCCTATCCCGCCCCTACAGATCGAAAACTTGACTTCCACATCTACAGTGTTTTCTTCCTAACGTCCCAAACGTCCCGAATTTGGCGAGATTGGCCCGCTTTTTGGAAGAATACCACGCTATTTACAAATATTCCTATTTTGGCGGGCCAAGCCCGTTTTTGGACTGTTCCTCTTTTTACAAATGTCTGGATTTTGGCAGGACAGTCTGGTTTTTGGAGGATTCCCGCTTTTTATAAATGTCCAGATTGTGGCAGGGCAGTCTCGCTTCTTGGAGGGCTGTCATGGTTTTTATAAACGTACAGATTTAGTCAGGACAGTCCCGCTTATTAAAGGACTGTCCCGCTTTTTACAAAAATCCCGATTCTGGCAAGACAGTCCCGCTTTTTTAAAATGTCCCGATTCTTGCAGAGCAATCTCACTTATTAAAGTATTATCCCCATTTTTACAAAGATCCCGATTTTTGGAGGATTGTCCCGCTTTTAACAAATGTCCCCATTTCGGCGAGGTAGTCCAAAACACCTTCATATACCCATAAATGGCATTGGAAACAACAGCGGTCCCACTGAGGAGGTCGCCATATACGCCGCAATTAATTACCATGAATTCTGATTTAAAAAATCCATCCTTTTTCCATATCAGGGTCGAAATTTGAAAAATTCATCAAAATTGACAGCTGTTGAAGGTGACCGTTTGACAGCGCGCTGAAACCGTCCACCATTCGTGTTTCATCTCCGTGTAGTTTACAGTTTTGTTCGCTTTTGTTTCGTAAACTAAGTGTTTTAATCTTGTGGTAAGCCATCGGGGCTTCCTCTGATTCTCCCAGTGCCCTACGTCTGACTGCTAGCCAACATAATGCGGCGAACATCAGTTTACTGCAACCACCAGTAACCTCACCGTCGAATCTGAGCAGAAGATGGAAAATGCATAAGCTACCCGAACCCGTCCCAGTGTTCATCAATCCGCAATCAATTCGTTCGAATCGAAGATAATCTCGCTGGTGAAATGTGCGCAACCCATTGATTTGCCAACCTAACCTCAAAAGGTACGCGGCGTCCTCGTTGCCACTGGCATTCAAATTGTTTGCAGGTTCTTGTCTTTCAGCGCGGATACCTGGAGGGCAATAATGTCCGAGTCAGTGCAGCGGCACGTGCTGCAACCCATGCAGACGCACCAGGTGGTGGTGGTGAGCTCGTCGTCTCCGTCACCCATGATGCCGGTGCACTCGAGCACGCTGAACGAGTCGCTGATGCGCGACGTGCAGTCATGGCACATCACGTCGCTGTCGCCGCTGACGGCGTCCGCCTCCGACTTCTTCCGCGCGCACCAGGAGCACATGCAGCGCACGCCTCCGAAGGCGGGCGCCTTCAGCAGCGCGAAGCTCGGCTCCCCGGAGCGCAACGAGCTGATGAGCGGGCGGATGCCGCACGGCGCCACCGCCACCAGCCGCCTGTTCACGCCGAAGCCGGAGCGCAGCTCGCCGGCGAAGAAGCGCCTCTTTGCGCTGCACCAGGTGGCCCCGCACGGCGTGACGCGGAAGTCGTTGCTGGCGCAGCATCGCAAGCACGACCCGGTGATGCAGTTCATGGTGCGACGCAGTCTGCACCACATCGTCGAGCGCATCTTCAGCGAGCTGGGGCCCGCCGACCTGCACCACTGTCGGCGCGTCGCGACGCTCTGGTGCGCCGCCGTCGACGCCTTCCCGGCGCTCCGACGCGCGGCCGCCGCCTTCGAGCTGGCGCTCGGCGCCAACAAGGAGAATCCGGCCAAGTTGCGCGCGCTGCGCCGCCTCCCGCTGGTAGATGGCGCTGGCGGCCGCCTCAGCTCCAACTCGTACGCGTCGTCGCCGTCGCCGTCGCGCTCCAAGGACTCGGCGTACGGGTCGTACGAGGACGCCAGCAGCGCGCTGAGCGCGTCGCCGCCGCCGCCGCCGATGCGACGCAGTCTCGGCGACTGCAACAGCGCGGCGCCGGCGAAGCGCGTGCAGCGCGCGCACGTGCCCCAGGTGCCGAGCACGCCACCCTGGTTCGCGTGCCGCGGCACGGCGCTGACGCCGCGCAGCCCCGACCGGCCCACCCTCGCCGAAGAGTGCCGCGGCGCCGGCACGCTCACCAGCCGCAAGCGCCTGCGCCGTCTGTGCCGCTGACGGCGGCGCCATCTACACGCGATGCTGATAAGTTTCTGTTGCGATTTTCGCTCGATAAATGTTGCTAGCCACATGAGACTGATTGATTGATCGCAGGTGGCGCCGGAAACAAGTGCCCATTCACTGAGTGCCGCACTCAGTTGTTGGGCTCGTTCGCCAGTTGGGCGTTTTCTGTGTTTTCTATTCGTTTCGTGTTGCACGACGACGACGACGACGTCGCCAGCGAGCAGGTGCGTAGAGCGTCAGGTTGGTTGCCTATCGTTCGGCGTCCCGCTCCCGATTTCCCTTTCACTGGCGGCGGCGGCGCAGCCTCCTGCGCACACTCGCCCTTTGTCTCGCTTTCGCTGCCCTCCGCCGCTGCTGGCCCACATTGGGCATGTGGCGGCGACGGAAGTGCAGCGTTTTCCGCTTTCGCTGCCGCCGCCAGTCGAGCCGCGCTGCTTGCAGATGCTAGATGCGCGCCGCGACGCCGCCAGGCAGCCATCATTTGCACGCAATTCGCGAATCGAATTCGCGATTTGCTGGCGAATCTCCTCGCCGTAGAGCCGCCTAATGCGCGATGCTGTGATGCGAATGGCGGCGGGGGCACATCCAGCGCTCTTGTGGTGAGTTGAGCATGTTCCGTGCGATTGGTCGGGTTGCGCGGGGGTTGCGGGCGGCAGACGGCGCCGCACAGCGAAACTGGGTCAAGTTGGCCGCCAATTGGGGCCAACAATGTGGATGCTGCTGCTGCCGCCGCCGCCGCGCCGCAGGGCATGAGTAATCGCTCCTCAATGGGTCTTCGATTAGATGCGCACTTGCAAGCGCGAGCGATCGCGAGTCCTTGCAGGGCCAACTCGTTTGAACATTCAAATCGAATGACAGACAAGATGGTGGCGAAGCAATGTTGCAACATTCGCGCCCATCTCATGGCGTCCGCTTTACTTGTTGCCGCAAAAGCTCGCGAGGACGACGTTTCCGGCGGCGGCGCGCGCAATGGCAGGCAATGCGGAAGCGCAGCTTTGCGTTTTCCGGCGGGAAATGCAGGACGCGGCGTTGCCAGCTCGTAAGGGCTTTTGTTTGTCGCGGCGCGGCGCGTAGAGTGGGGCGGCCAGTGGGTTTCTGGCTCGGAGAATGCTTCGCGGATGGCACTCGCAAGAGCAGCGTTTGCATCGCGTACCAGCACTTGGCGTGCGAACCGAAGCGGACATTAGTGCCACACGTGTGCCATTTGCATTGCCGTTGTCGTGCGCGTCGCGCTGCAGAAGGGCCCAGCCGCCGCGTGGCCATGGAGGCCGTCGTCGTAAGTCGGCGCTTTGCCTCTCTCATTCGCCTCTCTCGTTTTGCTCCGCAGACTCTGCGCCGCTGCGCCATCTGACCGCCGACGCCTGCGAAGACATCCAGCTGGTGCTTGGTGACGCCGCCGCCGCCGCCGACAACGACGACGACGACGACGACGACGACGACGGCGGCTGGAGGTGGAGGAGGGGGTGGCGGAGGAGGAGGAGGAGGAGGAGGCAGCTCGTGGTGCCGCGGCGACGAGCTGCTCGCCATGTCGACGCCGCTGGGCGGCAAGAAGTCGGCGAGCAGCAGTAACAGCTCGATGGTGAACACCCCGGCGGGGACGCCCGTGGGCATGCCCAACGGCGGCGGCGGCGGCGGAGGTGCCCTGATGCACCACCACTCGCCGCCGCCGAACAACGCGCCCAAGTACGGTGAGTTGGTCATCGATGTGCCATGCGCAGCGCCATCTAACGGTGGCGCATGCCATTCGCAGGCACCCTGGTGCCGAACCGCGTCTTCGTCGGCGGCATCTCGGCGAACACGACCGAGACGGAGCTGCTGCACCTGTTCAGCAACTACGGCACGGTGAAGGCGGCCAAGATCATCCAGGACCGCGCCGGCGTGTCGCGCGGCTACGGCTTCATCACGTTCGAGAGCGAGGACGACGCCAAGCGGCTGCAGCGCGAGGCCGACAACATCGTGCTGCGCGAGCGCAAGCTGAACATTGCGCCCGCCATCAAGAAGCAGCCGTTCGGGCGCGCCTTCGACGCCGCCAGCCCGCCGGCGCTGCTGCCGGCGTACGCCGCGCCGCCGGCGGCCTTCTTCCCGCCCGCCTCGATGCCCTTCTTCCAGGGCGGCGTCGCCTACTACGCGCCGCCGCCGCCAGGTGGCGCGCAGCCGCCCGACGCGCCGACGCAGCCGCCATCTGCCGTCTACCAGCGTAAGTCGTACACGCTGCCACTTCCCCCACCATGCTCAACGCCCCATCATGCTTGCAGCGCCATCTGGCGTCTACGCGCCGCAATCGGCGCCGCCGCCGCCGCCGCCACCTGCAGCGCCCTACCAGCCGATGATGTTCCCCCCGCAGCCCATCTACATGCCGCAGCAGTACCCGATGCCGATGCCGGTGAGTGCGCGCCCCGCGGCCGGCGTGCCCGGCATGCTCTCTCTCTCTCTCGCTCTCTCTGTTGGATGCTGCTTCCTCGGACGCGCACCAGTCCAGCAACTACATCTCGGAGGGCCTCTACCCGCTGTCGCAGCCGGCATACGTGCTGCTCGACGGGCTGCAGTACTGAGGAGGCACTGCTCATCGCTGCCGCCGCTGCTGCTGCTGCTGCTGCTGCCATCTGTCGCCACCAAGGCGCCCGACTAACGCCATCTCGCGTCTGCTTGCAGTACGAGTTCAACTACTACCCGAACGGCGGCGCGCCGCCCTACCTGGTGCCGGGCGCCGGCGGCGGCGGAGCGCCGGCGGGCGGCGCGCCCGCTCAGCCGACGGCGCCGCTGCCGCCATCTATGGGCGGGCAGCGCACGCTCAGCCCGCCGCAGGCGGCCTTCGGCGCGCCGATGGCGGCGACCTCTGGCGGCGGCTACGCCAACGCGGACGCGCTCTACTTCAACATGCCGATCGGCTTCATGGACGCCGGCGCCATCTTCAGCGAGCAGCAGCCGCCCATGGACGCCATGGCGAACGGCGTCGCCATGCCGGAGGTGAGTTGCAGCCAGTTAACGATTGTCTAGGTGATGGAGGCGGCGAAGAGCGGAGCGGAAGAGGACGAGAGGACTAACGATGCGCAAGTTTAGGATTTCGCCGCCGGCGACGCGGTCGTGATGACGCCACCGCCGGCGCCGGCGCCGCCGCCACCGCCATCTGCCGGTGCAGCGCACCCGCTGGCGACGCCGCCGCCGCCGCCTGCGGCCGACACGCATCGCCAGACGACGACGCCGGTGGTGTCGCTGCTGTCGCTCGACCACCAGCAGGAGAAGGACGTGCTGTCGATGCGCGGCGGCCGCCGGCCGAAAACAGCCCCCACCACCGCCACGCTCATCGCCAGCCCCTACCTGCAGCAGCAGGCGCCGCCGCCCCCGCTGCCGCCGCCAGCGCCATCTAACGGCTACGCGGCGTACCAGCTGCCCAGCTACGAGTACGGCGCGGAGCGCGGCACCGGCGGCGGCGGCTGGCGGCGCTACTGGCGCAGCGGCAACAGCCACCCGCACCCCCACCCCCAGCCGCATCACGACGTGGCGCAGCGGCGCGCCGCGGACACGGCGCCCACGTGGAGCGTGTGCGGCGAGGCGAGCGCGTCGCCGCCAGCGCCATCTGGCTACCACCAGCAGCAGCAGCGCGCCGTCGCCGGCTACGCGACCGCAGCGCCGCCGCCACCACCCCCACGGCCAGCCCCAGTCTTCTACCCGCGGCGCACGTTCTCGGCGAACCGCGGCGCTGGCTATCGCGGCGCCACCTACCAGCCCGCCGGCGACGCGCACGTGCCCGCCGCTAATGCGCACCTTGGTCCACAGATGGCGCCACCGCCGCCGCCCCCGCCGCAGCACTTTGTCGCGCCGGCGCGCCACCGGCCGCGCCGCTCGGTGCGCCGCAACGGGCCGACGTCGCTGGCCGAGTGCGGCGCTGGCGACGCGCCCGCCTCGACGCCGGCAGATGGCGTTGCGGACGCGTGCAGCAAGATGGACGGACTGAAGTTGTAGGCGCGGACGAGGACGAGGACGAAGGACGGACAAGGACGCGACGAGCCTTGCATCCGAGTGTGCCCCGCGAGATGGCGCTGCGCGCGCGACCTGCACCCCCGCACCCTTCGCATCGAAATTGAATGTGTTGCTGCTGCTGCTGCTAGGCTGGCCGTGGGCAATAAATGCGCGTTGACCAATATGTCGGCTCGCTGCGCACGGCAGCGCCGTCTGACGGCCGCCGCACGCAACACGCAACCATATATATATATATAGATGCAAATATGCGCTAGGCTTAGCAACACTACGTGCTAGCGATTAGACTTATTGCGAATAGGAATACGTAGAGCGTAGGCGATGCGAGCGAACAATGCAAGAGATGGCGCTGCGCGTCGACGCGGCCGCCATTGCGCGATGCCAACAAGTCTGCTGAGTGATGATACATCTAGGCTTAGGTTAGGTAGGTTAGATCGGTATGCGATGATAGTTAGCAACCCCTCTCTAGATATACACACACATACATGCATATATATATATATTATATATACGTTTACGCAGAAACAATGTACCTTTAACGAGCTGTTAATTAATGGTTAAGCAGAGCGCGGCGGATTTGAGCGGGCGCCATCTGTCGGCACGTGCGACTAGTGCCGTCATCGGATGTGTTCCAAAGATTACTGTTACGGCGAGCGCGCACCGCGATAGGCTGTTTAGATGTAGGCAGCTGCAGTACCGACCGGTTGAGACATGTACATACGTATGCGCGCGCGCACCGCGAGATGGCGCGAAACACGCAGTCAATCTCTGTCAATTCGACTGTGCGCGAACACTTGAAGGTTGTGATCATGTTACGAATTGTTGTTGTTGATGATGATGATGATATTGTTGCTGTTCCCTCTCCCCCCAGCGCCAACGAATTGCGCGTGCGCAAGTTGAGCCAAATTGTTTTGTGATACGAGACGTGTTCTCTCACACCCCCATATCGTTTCAGCCCCCCCTAACAAAGACGACGCAAACGGCGATAAAGTAGACAAATAAGTAATATATATATAGATAGTTATAGATATATATATATATGATCTGGAGACGAGAGCGAAACAAGTGAGACCGCATCGAATAGTGGGTAGGAAACTGTAGCCAGTAAGCAGATGTAACTTATACTCTCCCATCTGTAGCCTGTAAGCGTAGACCCGGCGGCCGGCAGATGGCTGCACTAGGTTAGCACGTAAGCGCAACAGTGATACAAATCGAAGAAGCCCCATATTGCCGCGGGCGCTGCGATCGCCCCTGACGAAGCAATAAGCGCGCAAGCAAACGAAACAAATGTACGAAGTAATGCAATAAAGCGGTGAGCAAGCAGCCCCTAGCGGCGCAATGGCGGCGAGTGGCAGTCGGCGCCCGCGCACGCCGCCAGATGGCGCAGCAGGCGCGCGTAGTAGGCGTGCGCCGCGGGCGGCATGCGCGCGCGCAGATTGTGCGCCTCGAGCGCGTCGGCGGCGAGGTCGTACGCCTCCACGAAGCCGGCGGCGTCGGCGAACTGGCAGTACTTGAAGGGCGCCGCAGCGGCGTCGAACAGCAGCACGCAGCGGAAGGTGTTGTTGCGCGCGTCCTGGCACCGGCACCACGCCGCCGGCGAGCACTCCGCCAGGTGGCGCGCGTCGTCCGCGTGGAAGCCGCACGCCGGCGACACGCTGGCGGCGTCCGCCTCGCCGAAGTACTCCACGTAGAGGGCGCGCGCGCGCGGTTGGTCGACGGCGGCGCCGGTGGCGACGTCTGCGAACGACTGGCCGTCCATGGCGGCGTCGGCGGGCAGCCCGGCGAGCTGGAGCAGCGTGGGCGCCACGTCGACGAGGCTGACGGCGGCGCGCACGAGGCGCTTGCGCGCGACGCGCGGCCCGCGCACCAGCAGCGGCACGTGGACGTCCGCCTCGTACGGCTGCCGCTTGTCCCACGGCATGCCGAACTGGCCGACGTGGAAGCCGTTGTCGGAGGTGAAGAGCACGTACGTGTCGTCCAGGACGCCAGCGGCGGCGAGCGCCGCCACCACGTCCGCCACCAGCTCGTCGACGGCGAGCAGCGTCTGCAGGCGGCCGCGCTGGATGGCGTCGAGGCGCGCGGCGCCGGCGTCGGCGGGCAGCTGCGTCGGCGGCATCTGCAGCAGCCAGTGCTTCTGCGCCACAGCCGACTGGTTGGTTACAGCGCCATCTAGCGGGCAATAGCAGCACGAGCGACTTACGTCATGCGCGCTCAGATTGAACGCCGGGTGGCGCGCCGCCGACGCGTCCGCGAAGGCGGCGGCGTGGCGCGGCGCCGGCGTGAAGGGCGCATGCGCCGCCGGCGTCGCCAGCACCATGAGGAAGGGGCGCGACGGCGTCGCCGAGCGCAAGAAGTCCTCGGCGTAGCGCTTCAGCAGATCGGTGAGGTAGACGTCGTCGGCGAAGCGCACGCGCGTGCCGTTCACCGACAGCGTGAAGTTGTAGTACTTGGAGTTGCCCAGCAGGGCGCACCACCAGTCGTAGCCGGGCGGCACGACGCCGGCGTCGGCGTACTGGTTGAGGTACTTGCCGGCGTAGAAGGTGCGGTAGCCGAGGCGCGTGCGCAGCGTGTTGGCGAACGCCGCCGGCTCGGCGTCGCGACGCCACGCGGCGCCGGCGCAGTTGCCCGCCGCCGAGTTGTTGACGACGCGCACGTTGTGCAGGAAGCGCCCCGTCAGCAGCGAGCTGCGGCTCGGGCAGCACAGCGGCGCGTGCACGTACTAAGGGAGGGGGTGGAATGGATCAGCTAGCCGCGCATAGATGGCGCGCGCGCGCGCATACTCACCGCGTTCGCGAAGGTGGCGCCCTCGTTGCCGATCAGCGCGATCGTCTGCCGCATGGGGAGCTGCGCTCATAATCAGTCAATTCAACGCCAGATGGCAGCAGCTGCTACGTACCATTCCGTCCAGCAGCAGGTCCTGGTCGTCGGTAAGGAAGAGCACAAAGTTGGGCGGCTTGGCGCCGGCGCAGAGCGCCAGCAGGAGGGAGAAGCAAACGCAAACGCGCGCAGGCGACGCCATTTTGAGCCTAACCTCGCCAGTGCGTCGGTAATGCAGGCAACCCGCTTGACGCGTCAGTCAGTTTGACAGCGCAATGGCGGGCGAGCTGGACGACGAGCTCGCCGGGTACCTGCGCACGCTGACGCAGCGGCCGCAGCGGCGACGCGCGCACCTGGGGCCCGCCGTCGCCGGGCTGCGCCGCCGGCTGCTGGCCGCCCCCGCGACGTGCGCACGCGTGCCGCCGACGCTGCGCCTGCTGGCAGGGCGGTACGCGCAGCTGAAGCGCACGCACCGCCACCTGGTGCGCGCCGGACGACGGGCGCACCGGCCGCTGGCCGACATCCTCGCCGTGCTGGCGCACTGGCAGCGCGCCGCCGACGAGCGTCGCCAGAGTCTGCGCTACGCGCTCGCCGGCACGCGTGCTGCGCGCGCCGCCCCCGCCGAGTGGGGCGGCGACCACGTGCGCCACCTGGAGATGCAGATCGTGCGCTGGACGCGGACGCGCGCGCGCGACGCCCGCCGCACGCCGCCGCCGCGCGGGCTGCGGCAGCTCGTCGCCGGCTGCGTGGCCGCCGACTGCGGCGCCGCCGGCGAGCTGCAGGCGTGCGACTTCCTGATGGAGATCGGGCAGCTGCGCGCGATCGCCGCGCGCCTCACGCCCACGAACTGCGCCACCATCTGCGACTACCTCCTCGCGTGCGCCGGCGACGTGGACGCGCTGGAGCGCGATCGCATCCGCCGCTTCGTCGGCGCGCAGCTGGTGCGCATGCGCGAGCATTCGCGCGCGTTCGCGCTCGCGGTGCGCGTGCGCGACGCGCGCATGGCGGACGCGTGCGTCGCGCGCTGCGGCGACGCCGCCGCGCGCCGACAGATGGCGCTGGCGGCGGCGCGCCGCGTGCAGCGCGTGCGCGCGCTCGACGCCGACGCCGAGCTGGACGCCATCGCCGCCAATCGCCGCCTCGGCGCGCTCTTCGTCGGCGCGCGCATCTGGAGCGCGCTGCCGCCCTCGGACGCGCCGCCGCCCGCCTGGTTCGGACATCCGCTGGAGACGCTCGCCACGTTCATGGCGCGCGCGTACGCGCACGTCGCCTTCGCCGACGCTCATCCCCTGCGCGACGACGAGCGCCATCTCCGCCAACTGCGCGACCACGTGCTGGTGGCCGCCATCGCCAGCGTGGGCGTCGTGCATCTCTGGCAAGCCTCGTCGCCGGCCAGTCGTCAGCACATCGATCCCTACCTGCTTGCCACCGACGTGCCGGTGAGTACTGACCTGGGGAAGACAATTTGGGACCTAGAGCACAACTTAGAATGACCTGTCGACCTGGAGCACATCTTAGAATGACTTGCCGATCTGGGGGAGATACTTTGGGACCTGGGACACACCTTAGAATAACCTGTCGACCAGGGGGAGATACTTTGTGACCTGGAGCACATCTTAGAATGACTTGTCGACCTGGGGGAGATACTTTGTAACCTGGAGCACGCCTTGGAATGACCTGTCGACTTGGGAGAGATACTTTGGGGCTTATACCACAACTTAGAATGATCTGTCGACCAGGGGGAGATACTTTGTAACCTGGAGCACGCCTTAGAATGACCTGTCGACCTGGGAGAGACACTTTGGGACTTATACCACAACTTAGAATGATCTGTCGACCAGGGGGAGATACTTTGGGATCTTTACCACACCATGACCTATCGACCATATATATAGACCCCACTTTGGCGACCTCTGCCTTAGAATGACACCTTAGAAGGACCTGTCGACCTGGGGGAGATATTTTGAGACTTGAGCACACCTTGGAATGATCTGTCGACCTGGGGGAGACACCTTGGCTCTTGGAGCACACCTGGGGGAGACGTTTTCGATTGATAATTGTGCGTTGCAGACCCGCGCCGGCGGCATCCTCGCGCTGGGCATTGCGCATGCGCGCGTGCGCGTCGACGGGTGGCCGCTGCTGGCGACGCTGACGGAGCACGTGGACGTGGATGGCGGCAGCAGCGGGCAGCTGCTGCTGGCGCAGGCGAGCATCTTCGCCATCGGGCTGACGTGCGTCGGCAGCGAGCGCGACGAGGTCGTCCACCTGCTGACGGCGTGCTGCGGCGCCGCCGGCGACGCGGCCACGTTCGCCATCGCCAGCGTGGCCGGCGGGCTGGTGGCGCTGCGCGCGCACGACACGCGCGTCGTGCGCTCGGTCGTGCGTCACCTGGCCGCGTGGCCGCCGTCGGCGATGACGTCCACGTACGCGCTGCTCGCCGCGCTCGGCGCCGGCTTCACGTGCATGGGGCGCGCCGAGCAGGCGGACGCCGCGTGCGCCGCCTTCGAGCGCCGCGTGCCGTCCCCGACCGGCGAGGCGTGCGCGCACCTGGTGCGCATGTGCGCGTACGCCGGCTGCGACGACGCCGCCGTCTTCGACGTGGCGCAGAAGCTGGTGCGGCGCGTCGACGCGCTGATGGCGGCCGACCACCAGCAGCAGCAGCAGCACCAGGTGGTGGCCGCCGTCTGCGTGCTGGCGCTCGGATGCGTGGCGAGCGGCGGCGACGAGGTGACGCGCGCCATGTGCGCGCGCACGCTGGCCGCCATCGGCACCGGCGCCGCGACGCCGGCGACGCGCGCCGCCGTGGCGGGACGACATGTCAAAGTATCCGCGGGCGCGCAGACGACTAAGTCCAATATTGCGTGTAGGTAGCCGCACGGACAAGT